>MU897832.1:0-11479 GCA_036418205.1 Ostertagia ostertagi | reverse complement strand
GATAACTTCGTATAATTCGCTGCTACTTTCCTCCATTTGATTTGGTCCAACAGCATGGGAGTTTCTCTGTAAGAATTTTTTCGCTTTTCTCAGGACGTATTTGTTAGGAACCTCGCTCTGGGATGCGCCATTCAATCGTCTGTGGTGCGTAGTCGCAGTGGTAGTTGAAAGTCTGTCCTCCTTTGCCACTTAGCCATGCCTTGGCACCTTCAAATTTTGTGATTGGTACTTGAGGTTACGACCCCCTCCCTTCCATTGGCCAAATACGACCCCCTCGTTGTTCTTTGCGCAACGGGTGGTTAACCCTCGCTGGAATTCAGATTATCAAAGATGGCTCTTCGGCACGGTCGCTAGTCCATTGATGATTTACGAACGAGAGGGTCGTATTCGATTTCTCAGGATGGGGTCTTATTTGGCTTTCCGTATGTTGGTAATGGTGATATGGGTGGCGGGTCGTGCTTGGGACTTCCGGAGTAGTTTTGGAAACTGGTGGTGGAGGGAGGTGGAGGTGGAGAGGAGAAGGGGTTTCTTTCAACGGGTTTCTGACATATTTGGATAAAAACTTGACAATTTTAGGAATGATGTGCCTAGAATGCGAAAAAAGACTATTCATGAGACATACTTACCGAACGTCCGTCAGTGGGCGGAGCTAGCCGACTGATCTTCGAATCAAATACTATGGAAACAGTCATAGATAGTAGGGGATTCTTATCGTGACCCAACTGGTTGGAAGGGGGTGGGATCGTGGAATTTTTGAAATCTTCCCAAAATCGCGGCTGCACCTGCTCTTGAGCCACCGATTTGTGAGGGAATAGAAGTGCACGACAAGGGCGCCAGGACCTTGTTCACTTGGTTGCGAGTGGCTGGAGCCAAGGTGAACAACGGTCTAGAAAATCTAGAAAGGAGTTAGCGTGTACAATGAACCCCATATTCGTAATTAGTCAGTAACCCTTACAAATAGACTTTGATTTAAAACTGGTGAAAAAGGTGTGACACCAAAACGGCCCCACTGTGATGTCACAACTTTTTCACCAGTTTTTAATCAAAGTCTATTTGTAAGGGTTACTGACGGTCCTAATCATGAATATGGTACTAATTATTCATGCTAACTCCATTTTGCGCGAATTTTGAAACGTCACTCTTTACCTCTTTCTTGGTATTCAGGGGGTCGTTTAGGAAAAAATAACCGTGGTTCTGCGGTTCACGCACAGCCTCTATATAACCGAGCTCTATATTATGCAAAAGATTGTTTTGAAAAAGCTAGGCACCTCCCCCCACCCCTGAAAGACCTTCCTGGTTAGGTAACAAATGGCGTAATGGCAGGCAGCAAGCGCGGCGTTTGGCCCCGATCGCAAACCCTCACGCGACCCTGGCGCCGCTCCTTCGCCGGGTTGACCCCGATGCTGATTGCGAATAGCGAGCAGGGGACGTCCGGGCCAGCGCAACACTTGCTAATCCTGAATCTTTATCATTAATTTCGGCTACTAATCATAAACGGCCGAGCCACTTCCACAACGTTTTAGCGGAGTGAAGTACAAGACGCTCAACATGTCGATCCAACCTCTTTCCCTCGCAAACTTCGAACAAACTCATGCACTGAATATTGATAACCTAGCGCTGGATAAGATAACTAAGTCTAGTTGGCGAAGGTTGCCGTTATTGCAACGGAAGTCGAAAGATGTCGGTGGGTGTACTTCCTGTCGTTTCTCTACAGAGAATCTCTGTTCTTAGCGCGCTCCATTTGGACCATTCAATCACGATAATATAATGGTTCCGTTTCCGGACGATTATCTGTCCAGCTTGAGTAGCGGCGTCTGGGTGGCAACTATAGCCCATGTGCTCCAATGGCAATGTGGCCGCGCCACATGACCGCCTCCCCTCCAACGTTATCATGACTGCGACGAGACCCTCCGACTGGTAATACACCCACTGAGCGTACTCTCGACAGTTCCATATGATATTGGCGTAATTGGAAGGTGGCGGAGGTGAGGAGAGAAACCAACCGCCGACAGACCTGAAGCCTCAGTGTTGATGTATCATTCTAAGGGGATGTCATGAATACAGCAAGACTCATAATTAGGCAAGAACTACCTTTTGCTGGTCGCACTCATGTTTCTTGTGTGGGATGAGGACACGTACAGTGCTTTGTCATCAACATGAGGGACCATTTCAAGTAATGGCTTTGTACCGGATAACGAAATGTTCTGATGAAAGGTAAAGGGACAAGCAAAATGATGAGGTAAACTCGACCGTTAGAATCAATTTGCTCTGCTTCATTCAAGCCTAATGTATTCGACTGTTGTTCTTATGGTTTAGAACTCTTTTCTGGATCCATTGGTGACCTTGACGGCAACTGCTAGTATCGCTTGCATGCTAGGCATATTTTATACAGCCTGGAACTTACCACCAGAATTCGCTTCATGTAAGTGAATAAGCTCTTGCAAAATGTTTTTCCGTTCAAAAATCATCGTATTTGACTGAAGGCGACACGGTGCAGAGAATGGCATCCCACCCGAAAATGCAAGGAGTTTTGCTTATTAGGCATTAACCGATTAACCCCAACTAACACGATGGATTTCTTGACCTAAAGGACGATTTCACGATAAGAACGAATCCAGCATTGCTCAATCTTGGCGCGGTTGGCCGGTGTACGCCCACCGACCATCTAATCACTCGCCGCAGGTCTATACGTGGCGAGTGATTAGATAGCAGAGAGAGCGTAGTGTTGAAGAGGGCACAGCGATGAGAGTCGCATCAATGCGCAAATCAACGGGCAAGGAAGGGTCCCATTTCTCGGGTTCTGGGCCGTTTTCCTTTTTTCTTCTTTCGTGTACCACTCACCATCTCTAACTTAATTTGAAATGGGTTTTTTCAGCGTTAATTCGTCCTTTGAAGGCAACAGCCATGATAAGTCTCGAGAGGGTTTAGAGGGGACTAGGGGACTTATTGGCACGCCAATGGAGAAAAAAAACATAGAAATCTGTCAAGGGAACGCAAAAGGGTGTTCTTCTATGTGATATGGTTGGCCGCTGATTTTCGGTCAGTATGCATTAAGACGGCGGACGTATAGTTGCAATTTTCAAGTACTGCTTACAAGGGAGGTCGTTCAGGGTGTGCCAAGCTTTTTCAAAATGGTTTCTTGCATGACATTGGGGCACATGTGGGAACCACAGAAGCATGGTTCATTTTTCCTGAACGGCCCTCAGTGACATCGTCTGACATTCTCAAAACTTAGGAAGAGATTATGAAAGGCGGAATTCCACGCAATCCTTGTTTCTGCTATTAATACGAGCTTTCTTTTCTATGGAATTAGTATTCCACTAACATCTGAAATCTCCTGAATGCAAAAAAACTCTGCCTGCTTTACCAAATGACGCCTCTGCTTGACCGTTAGCTTGTTTTATAATCAAATTGGGCGAAAGAATCGATTCAAACAAGTCAATTCAAGATCAGAAAATCGCTTGAGAAAAAAAACCGGACACCGAGAGCCCGAACAGGTACCTTTGTGTTTGCCTACGAGTGCCTACTGACCACCAAAGCTACCTCAATTGCAAAAGGCTAGAAATGGGCTTGTACTGCCGGCGACCTCATAGTAAAAGGCCATATGTTCATATTCAATGACATTTTGCTTTGCTGATAGCGCAGGAACTTTGTGACTGTAATTCAAGTTTGGAGAGCATTTCGCATCGATAATTTGTACAATAAGAAAACTCTGCACTCAGAAAGATCACGGGTTGCAACTGAGTTGAGGATATTAGGACCCCGAAGTAATTGTTTTTGAATAGAAAACTCGCGGGTTTTATTTGAGTCTCGCTTGATTGAAGAGCAAGCTGTCGGTCCACCCTCTTGACCGCAATCGTCGTCGAACGGTTGAACTGCATTGGCAGAGCTATTAGCTATTTGCTTTGCACGACCAATCGTCGGAGAGCTTCTTGCTCGACTAAAGGTCAAAACCAGTTATGGAGCGTTCATAGTCGTACGTGCGAGTAGGCGATTAGGCGATTAGGCGATGATTCAAAAGAAAAGTATACGTATCGATTAGGCGATTAGGCGAGTAGGCGATTAGGCGAGTAGGCGAGTAGGCGATAAGAACGATGTGTATTGATTTGATGCTCCAGCCCATCTAGCGATCGTCTAATCGCCTAATCGCCTACTCGCCTACTCGCCTACAACATCCATGGGCGGAGGCAAACCAATCAATACGTATGTGGTGCTCCCCGCCTAATCGCCTACTCGCCTGATCGCCTACTCGCCCTAATCGCCCAATCTACACGTAGGCTGCGTTCATAGTTCGCGACTCCGGAGAGTAGGATAGTGCGCTGACAAGATTAGATACGTATCGATTGAAATCGCCGGAGAGTAGTAGATTACGATATTACGATAGTAGGATAGTAGTAGAGTAGGAGATTAGGATAGTAGGATAGTAGGATAGTAGGAGATTCCGCTGAACACATCAGATACATATCGATCAGGATATCAGGATAGTAGGATAGTAGTAGTAGAGTACGCGATTAGGATAGTAGGCGATTCCGCTGAACATATCAGATACATATTGACTGAAATCGCTGGCGAGTAGGATATTAAGCGACCAGTGTTGATTCATATAAAAATTCATTCGCTTTCAAATTTTGGGCTAATATCCACGTGTTTTCTTCACTCAACTTTCTGTCTTCATTGTTTTTGTCTCTCTGTTTTTGCTATTCCCAGTCTCCGTCCATTCTAAGTTTTCTTGAAGTAAAGAGCATTGGAATGCGTCTGGCAACAGGGATCATAACAAACACTTTGTTTTATTGTGAACATTTACAAAAAACAATGCTTACCTGGATCTCTATTTCCACCTACTAGAAGACTCCCCCCCCCTTAGTCCCCAGCATGGGCAACATAATTTCGATGTTTCAAAAATTTACTCGAAGTGGGAGTAACTGCAGTCACAGGCATCTAGCCCAAGGGAAGAGAAGAAAGTTTTCGCATACATGACCTTAACGTTTATCCAAATTCGCAAAATATTCGCACCTAGGAGCGATTACTTAAGTTTTTTTTATATCTGAAGGTCAAGGTCAAGATCAGGTCACGTGTAAGTAACTCACCCTGCCTGGTTCTTGCAGCTGAATGAAGGAATTTAAAGATCAATCACCTACACTTTCATATAGCCATGAGTCATCTACGCCCACGTAAGACACGTGGCTACCGATCAATAGAAGTTTTTGGGATTTTCAGAAAAGTAAGTTGTGACCCAATCTTGAAAAACATACTTTAAAAGAAACAAAAAATAAAAGAAAATAGGCAGATCATAAAATAGGAGTCACAGGAGTATTGATTTTCTATTTGTGGCCGGCTTACTATCCTACTATCCTCATACCCTGATCGATACGTGTCTAAGCTATTCAGCGCAATCTTTTTCACTACAGACTAATCGCATAATCGCCTACTCGCCTAATCGCACGTGCGATCGCTAACTCTGAATGCTCCATTAACATCCAAAACTGTCCATTCTCAAGCACAGATATTCATAATGGTGGCTAATTATTAATCTTCGCTTCCTACATAAACAGTCCATATTTCAGCGGGGGGTGTAAGAGCAGTGGTATTTTTTGCGTTTCTACTCAACGTATTTGCCAATTTGACCAAGTGCATTGGTTCTCGTTATATGGTGTGGTACACTTTGCCAGTTTACATTGCGCTGCAAGTAAGTTACATTATGCAGAAACGTGATTTTCCTACTGTTCTGATACTGCATATTGATGTGTAAAAATGAGTTCTGGAGTAGTTTGTAAGACATGACAGCAGACGACGCGGTCCACTGGATCGAGTCCACATCAGGTCAGTCGAGCTTCCCCGCAACATGATCACTGATTGGTATACGATCCTCGATAAATGTTGAGTCACTGATACGATTGGGCGCGTGAATTTTACAGCTTCATCCTACCATACAGGCTAATGTGCACGGTCCATGGGCCGTATGCTATTCTTTCGGGTAGGGGGACGTTTCCCTCTATCCGAAGGAATAGCTCCCTCGAAGAAGAAATCTTCCTCTCAGCAGAAAGATAAGCATACGTCCCCACATCTTGCCTTCCGTGAACGGGTCACCGGAAATGATGTGGCAGCCTGGACCGCACTTGGAACTTGCGCGGCTAAATTGCTCCCAACTACTCCACTGAAAATCTGCGAAACATGCTGGAAACAGCTTATCTATATAAAATTTCTACCAAGTGCAATCGCAGCTACCTCATGTCTGGTGACACGCCTACTAAAATGGCGAGATAAGGATTGTATCACCTGTATCACCTGTCGTCCCGTTGATCATCGAATTTGCTCGAGCGGGCGCCAGCAACGTCTCCATTCGTCCCTGTCGCGTGCAAGAGTTGTCCAGTGGATCCTCCTCGCTCGAGGGACACGAAGTCCTTCATTCCTTTCGTTCAGAGCTTTCGTGAAGAAGTCTGACCATCGGGCCGGCGGTCGTCCAGGTGTTCGTTTGACGTCCCGAGGGATCCAGTCGGTAACCGCTCTGGTCCAACGGTCATCGCAAAATCGCATGACGTGTCCGGCCCACCTTATCTTCGATTCCTTGGCGAAAACGGCAGCGTCCCTGATCTTCGATCGTTGGCGTAGTTCCGAACTCCGGATTCCCCTCTGCACTTGCGTGTATAGGGTTACTCCTAGCATCGTCCTCTCGACAGCGCGTTGGATAACGCTGACCGCATGCTCGTCCTGCCTGCGCAGAGTCCAAGTCTCTGAGGCGTAGGTTAGGGCAGGAAGGACAGCGGAATCGAAGAGGTGGGCACGGAGCCGGATGTTCTTCGTCTTCTTCACTACTCCCTCGATGTTCTTGCCCCAAGCCGCTCGTTTCCTCCTGCTCAGCTCTGGAGCTAGATCGTTCATCATATTGATTTCCCGACCTAGGTACACGTAGCTGGAGCATTCGGTGATGTTCGTTCCGTTGAGCGTGAATGGGGCATCAGGAACCAATCCGTTTCTCATAAACATCGTCTTCGTTAGGTTCAGCTGTAGACCAACCTTACCACAGGCGCAGTCGAAATCAGCCAGCATTCGCTCCGCTTGCTCGATGTTCGGCGTTATAAGAACGATGTCGTCAGCAAAACGAAGGTGGTGTAGTTGCCGGCCGTCGACCTTCACTCCCATGTCTTCCCATTCCAGTTGACGCATGACGTTCTCGAGAGCGGCGCTGAAGAGTTTGGGCGAGATGGTGTCGCCCTGTCGAACCCCTCTCTTGACGTCGATGATGACCTCCTTGTAGAATGGTGAGATTCTGGTCGTAAAGTTGCTGTAGAGCTCACGAAGAATCTTGATGTACTGAGTAGGGACGCCCTGGTTGCCCAAGGCTTCGATGACCGCTTCTGTCTCCACAGAGTCGAAGGCCTTCTTCAAGTCGATGAACGTGAGACAAAGCGGCATGTCTTCGTACTCCCGTGAAACGCACGAAAACAGCAAAGGATTGCATGCAGGGTAAAAATCGCGTCGGAGACATGGTCGCGGCAGTACGACCCCCCCCTTTCCCAGTAATGGCGGTCTTATGGCTCTAACTTTAATTGAACCGCAACTACTACATTATGCATGATTTAAAGTATGTACAATAGAAATAGTTGCCATGTTGTTGCTGAAATGAGTTTGTTGCCGGAAATTTCAGTGCTAAGCCGCAAATATTCCCTATACATACTTTTGGATGAACACTAAACGGTCATACGTCATGAGCACTTACTTTACGATGCCCTTGTCGAGAGCAAGGTTAAAATCGTGTCGAGAACGTTGTCACATTCAGTATCCGCCCCCCTCCCACCCTAAGATAGGGGCTTGGCTACAACAGCTTACGACTGGCAACTGTGATGAGTAATAACCAAGTCAAGGCATCAGGCGCGTTATATAGTTCTGAAACTTTGCGGCTATGATGCGAAGATGGATAAAGCCGACAGGCGATTCTATAGGAATGAAGTAGAGTTGCATCGATCGATGACTGGACGTTCACTGATGACCACTTGTGATTTTTGGAAGGGAGATCTGTCATTTCAGGCAGAGCGCGCCGAGGGCGAAGCGTGCGAATGGGGCGCTAAGGCGAAACTCGAGCGGGAAGGACTTGATGACTTGCTCTGGTAGATAAAAGATTCTCCTTGTAGAGATGAACCACCAATCTTTGTTTGTGTTGCTGCTACTGCTGTTATTACTTTTTGAGATTTATTCATTGACGTATAGCCGTTATATATTCTGTTTTTGATAGTCTTCCCAGTTTGCGTTGGGACAGCTTCATTTGTCCAAGGCCTTCTAAAACTATTTGTCGTTTTTGCTACAGCATCCCTAACAACAGTGCTATTTTCAACAAGGTATTGAAGGCGAGGCAGCGCGCGGCAGATAAAGGAGGTATCTTTCCAGCGCGTGATGCACAGTGGTTCTCTGCAAAATGGCATTTTATTCTTCAAGTATTCCTACAGTACTCGCCGTTTGAAATCGAAAATTCACGCGAATAACGCGAATCCTCGTTAATTTCGTGAATTCGTTATAAGTCGGGTCAGAGTGAAGTATTCCAGAAACGGAAAACACCGTTGAACTCAGCTCTTCAAGCGCTACAAGATGGTGCTAAAATATTTTCAGAAAGCTTGATTTCGGAATGCGCCATGCACTCGATTTTCATCTCAAAAAGTAGTTGCTCGCATGTGATGTGTATATAATCCCGCTTATGCGGGCTAACCGCTACACACAAAGAAGGGCCTCAAAACTTACCCCAGAATGCGCCACGTACTCAATCTCATCCACTACATTGTGAGATTAGATGAATGTTATTTTCCGAATTCTTAGATCTTCATTTCGTTTTCAAGCGCTTACTGGCTTTACGTGTTCCCTCTGCTCTCAATATCCCATCCTCTGTATATCAAGTGGAATCTTTGAACAGTTCTCAGCAGGCATAGTGGGCCTATTATGTGACATTTTCCATTTTCAGAGGACATGTTTTGCAGAAAGCTGTGAAGATAGCGAACAATTTCCTTCACTGTCGTAGACTACGGTCACTTGTCTGTAAGGATTATATGGGAAACCTTGGTCGCAGGTGAGCGTTTCTTCCGTGGTGTGACCCCAAACATCACCCCTTGTCATGCCTTTGCCCCCTATTACGTGACAAGTCCCATTTTTAGAGGAATGTTTTGTAGAAAGCTGTAAAGGAAGCGAAGAATTTCCTTCACTGTCGTAGACTATGGTCACTTGTCTGTAGGAATTATGTGGAAAACTCGGTCGCAAGTAAGCGTTCCTTCCGTGGTGTGGCCCCAAACATGCCTCCTCGTCATGCCCTTGTGGAATGTTCAGATTTTTTGCATTTCCAGATGAACTCGCAGACCTGAAATGTGCCCCGTTAGCTTCCCGTGAAAAAATGCTATCGAACGCCGACGCGTTTCCGTTTTCAGCCTTCCCCTATTGCCGGATTGGGCACTATCCCACGATTACTGCCCCAAAATCTCAAAGTTTCATTTTTCGTCGAAACTTTGTCTATTGGGGTAATTCGATGCCCTGATTACGAATATGACATTCATTTTTGATGCTGGTGTCATTTGGCGCCACGGCTGTTTTCACCAAATCTGCTGAAACTTCGTCATTTGGGGTTATTTGGGGTCCTGATTACGAAAACGACACCCGTTTTCAGCGCTGGCGCCATTTGGCGCCGTTTGGCGCCAATTTGGCGCCACAGCTGTTTTCACCAAATCTGCTGAAACTTCGTCATTTGGGGTTATTTGGGGTCCTGATTACGAAAACGACACCCGTTTTTAGCGCTGGCGCCATTTGGCGCCACAGCTGTTTTCACCAAATCTGCTGAAACTTCGTCATTTGGGGTTATTTGGGCCGAGCGTGCCGCACTGGACCATCGAACGAGACCAGGGTCTACGTTCATGCCCGAAAGGATTCCTTTTTCGAGAACTGTAACTTTCCTGAGTCCACGGTGTTCGCACTGCCCTATTTCTGGCTGCGCGACATGGGCAAGGTGAAGGACAAGGAATACGAGCTCAATGTCGGCCACACCAGTTCAATTCAGTGGGAGCGGTTCTTCCGCGGCGAATGTATGTGTGGGGCACTTCAGGAGGAACCCGCCGATCATCGGAAGGTTCGGGTGCGAGATGGAAATTGACGAAACACTGGTTATCAAACGCAAATACAACCGCCGACGTTGGGTACGCAGGCACAAGTGGCTGTTTGGAGGCATTGAAAGAGGAAGTGGACTCCTTCGGATGGTCCGAAGGAAAGACGTTTCAACTCTACTGCGGCTCATCATGAAGTAGTACATCGAGCACGGTACTACCATCCTCAGTGGCAGCTGGAGAGCTTACAGTCGAATTGCTGCTCTGCCCAACGCATACAGGCATCTCCAGTGAAAACGTGAAATATGCTTCTGGCTTAGCTCACAGTTTTCCACGGTCTGGCTCCTTCCTGTCGTGGGAAAGTCTCCGATTCGATGACCTTTTCCACGGTCTGACAGTCGGCGCTCTGAGAAAGGTGCCTAAGAGTACGCTCTGACTGTGAAGTGTTGTTTGTGACACCACATGGCGCCGGCGTCAAGACTGAATGTTATATTCGTGATCAGGACGCCAAATAACCCCTATACACACGTTTTCAGCGGATTTGGTGGAAACAGCCGTGGCGCCAAACAGGCGCCAAACGGCGCTAAATGGCGCCAGCGCTAAAAACGGGTGTCGTTTTCGTAATCAGGACCCAAATAACCCCAAATGACGAAGTTTCAGCAGATTTGGTGAAAACAGCCTGTGGCGCCAAATTGGCGCCAAACGGCGCCAAATGGCGCCAAATGGCGCCAGCGCTAAAAACGGGTGTCGTTTTCGTAATCAGGACCCCAAATAACCCCAAATGACGAAGTTTCAGCAGATTTGGTGAAAACAGCCGTGGCGCCAAATTGGCGCGCCAAACGGCGCCAAATGGCGCCAAATGACACCAGCATCAAAAATGAATGTCATATTCGTAATCAGGGCATCGAATTACCCCAATAGACAAAGTTTCGACGAAAAATGAAACTTTGAGATTTTGGGGTAGTAATCGTGGATAGTGCCCAATCCGGCAATAGGGGAAGGCTGAAAACGGTGAAAAACCAAAGTTTCAACTGGGGAAGTAATGCATATCATTCGATAGCATTTTTCACGGGGAAGCTAACGGGGCACATTTCAGGTCTGCGAGTTCATCTGGAAATGCAAAAAATCTGAACATTCCACAAGGGCATGACGAGGAGGCATGTTTGGGGCCACACCACGGAAGGAACGCTTACTTGCGACCGAGTTTTCCACATAATTCCTACAGACAAGTGACCATAGTCTACGACAGTGAAGGAAATTCTTCGCTTCCTTTACAGCTTTCTACAAAACATTCCTCTAAAAATGGGACTTGTCACGTAATAGGGGGCAAAGGCATGACAAGGGGTGATGTTTGGGGTCACACCACGGAAGAAACGCTCACCGACCGAGTTTTCCACATAAATTCTACA
>MU897821.1:0-13156 GCA_036418205.1 Ostertagia ostertagi | reverse complement strand
GACCCCTTCTAAGATTTTCGTTCTTGAAATTCCTCACGAGATGTTTGTTAAAATGTATATGTTGTAAAACTGTGAAAAAGGTGAAATAAAAGCTGGTGGTGTTGATTAGAAAACCCCTATTTTGCAAAATTTCCATCTAGAGACATTACGGGAAGATCTTATCATGAGATTTACATATCTCACGTGTTACTGTTCAAAAGATAAAGGATAAAGCATTTGCCGTTGATCAATCCCTTTTTGGGATGCGGCACGCATTCTACTTCCATTTGTACATTCGTAGTGGCGTTTGAATGCGATGTGGCCTATACAATGACTTGCGGGGGCCAGCCGATGTACAAGTCAGTGTTTTTATCCTCCCAGACAAGTCTGGTACCAATTAACCGACCCCGGAGGGATGGAAGGCTTGGTTGGCCCGGGCGACTCACGACCCAGGATTTGATCCCCGGACCGCTCGCGTGGTAAGCGTGCCACTTGCCACTACACCACTTCCGCCCTTCAAAAGCCATGGTATTATAAATATGCCTTCAAAAGCTGGGCTGAACTGAAGTGGTGCCCCAGTGGTGTAATCGGTAGCACACAGCCCGGAAAACGAGTGGTGGAAGTTCCACCCCGCCTGGAGCAGGGGTTTTGCCCATAATCACGCATTCTTAGAATTCATGGGAGTTATTGAGTATTGTTGTTTTTATGTGTTTTCTAGATCTTCTTGGGTGATTAGAGATTTAATTGTGCTTTGCAGTGCAGACCACAGCGAGCGTTATTGGCGCGTGGACTTGTTAGCGCTAGTGTTCTCTTGGGTTAAGCTGTAGTGTGAGAAATTACTCCGTAAAGCGGTAGTGTGGAAAGTTACTCACATCACAGCTTAATGTTTCATTTTCCTTTACCGGGTTCAGTGGCCTGGCTGTCCTTTCAGAAGCCATGGGACGGCATTCAAAGGCACGGACCGGGATTAGGCGTGGTCACCTGTTCCATCCCGGATACTAGTAAACAGGCGGACAAGCATTGATGCCATGGCCGCTGCCTCTTAAGGCTTCCAAGATGCCATCAGCCGACGCGCTAACGATTAGCTTCTCGGGTACAAAGACCCCCAGTTCCTACACCATCCTGGCCCCCAAAGTTCGCATCAGGATGTGGACTTGGCGGTTTGAAAGACTTCTAGCGCTAGAAGTCCGTCCAAACCCCAGTCAACATCCTGGCCCCCAAGTTCCGTCAGCCTTCCACTGTTGGCTGCCGTGCCCGAAAAGGGCATGGTCTCGGTTCGGAGACATATTGTGCAATTTTTTTGCTCCTCTGTGTCTCCTTCACAAGGCAACACACCCCCGACAACTATGTTTCAATTTTGCCACACGAAAAGTAGGCTTACACTTCCTCCCTTTCCTCACCCCCTGAATTGCCCTCATTACTCTTGGCTCACGTATTCTTAAATTACGCCTGGTTTCTGTCACACCAAAAAATTAGATGGATTGTCACATCAAAGGATTACATGTCATATAATCGGCTCGGTTGCAGCAGGCTTGTCATTGGCACTGGGACACGTTCGCTCCCCCGTGAAATTCGTCTAAACATGCGCCTCCTCTACCTCAAGGAGGAGTACGCCTTAACCCTTTGACGACAATGGCACCCACCGGTGGGTGCCACTATGTTCGTCGCGTGGGACAATGGCACCCAATGGTGGGTGCCACCTTAAAATTTCCTTCTTTGTGCATTTAAAACATTTGTAACACCCCAATAATTATAAGCAAGTTCCATAATATCTATGGCTAGCACGACTTACAGAAATGTTTACTAAGAGCTAATTTATATAGAATTTTAGAATGTGCCATTTAGCTCGCCACCATATTAATTGGGGTTTTAAATTATTAGGCCGAAGATTAATTACTAATCAGGACTTCTTCGTCTTCTCATAGCCCTCAGATACAGGAAGGGGTTTGAAGTGTACCGGAAATTCTCTTGGACACTAAACTTTTAGAGGTTTTGCCCTCCTTCCCTTTGAAACGCGAGTTCCCATCCAAATTTGGAATTTGTCTTGAATTTGCAACCAAAGCCGTCTTCAAAAAAACTTGTCACCCCCTGAAAGAAGGACCTTCTATTAGAGTCCTACAGAAAAATTGCTTCAAAGGAGAATTTTTCCTAATTTTGAGCGAGAGCTGGGCGCGCCAAAAACAGGCGTGGTCCCACGAGCAAGCTACGTGCAGATCCACATTGTCGTCAAAGGGTTAAAGAAAGAGGTGTCTTGTTGGGGGCTAACCGAAAGTTTCTTCTGCTTTATTTTTTTCCAGACCACTCCCTACATCCAGCTTCATTATTAAACGCTCTTAGTTAACCATTTCATCCCGGGCCCTAAGCCAAAACGAGCGCAAACGGAGGCAAAAGGTAGACGCTCTCCGAAAGTCCGAGAATCTACACTGTATCATGATCTTATCAAATCGAGTTCCCTCCCCCCCCTTGTGATATGTCATCACCCAATTCAGGGCCTTCTTCACAAGGCCTAATTAGGACCGTAGGCGTTTATTTATTTGTTTAACGAATATGAGCGTTCTCATCGATCACAGCGCTTCACCCTGTCACATTGATGATGAGCTTTCGTTTTTTTCTCATTTATTTATGATGCTTCTTGTTTATGAGAACTGGCCTGATTCCTGATGCTATCATTCACCTCAGCGAAACGAATACACTGCGTCCCATAATTATACGTCCACCTAAGAATTTCCCAAAATCTCAGAAATACAGATGTTTCGAAAAAAGTCTCCTATGTGACAATGTATCGCATATAAATACGCAATTGCCTATGAACATCAATTTTCTATTTGAGATCACAGGAATTTTTCCCAATAATTTTTGTGTAAAAGGCCACTCAGCCGACGTCCCAAAATTATACGTCCACCTCACGTTTATCGATTACTTTTCACTTCTGTTCCACGAAACTTTTTCATTGTGGTAACACTTCACTTCTTAAGAGAACAGCATAATAAAGACTGCTGTTGGATTTTGAGAAAGGGAAAAATGTCGCAAAAACTGTTGAACAACGCAATCGCACCAGATTTGGTCCAGATTCACGCCAAGCTTGAGAATTTTTCAGGGGTTTCACATGATATGGAGTTTAGAAGAGCTCTAAAAGTCTCTCATTACTTTTCGATGGAAACAAAGGCCGTGTTACAGAAAAACATCCATTTTCATCCAACGGTGCTCTGTCATCGAATCTTCTTGAGAACTTTATGCCTCAACAGACTTTTGTTTCATGCATGTAAAGGAATCCCAAGATCATTCTTGATCGGAAAATGTGAAAGACGTTCATTTGTGGCAAGGAATCGTGGCGAAAACTGGGCTGATTTTTGCATGAAGGTGCAGCCGAGCCGACTGAAGTAAGGTTCGCTTCTGCCCTTCTGATATGTTTTGGCATTTGTTTGTTTTCTTCTCACGTCTACCTTTCCCTTAATGGCTTTTTTCTTCAGAGGAGCACTACTAAAAGAAAGAAAATGTTGAAAAGAAAGACAGACAAACACTCATGCATAGCAAGGGAAAAAGGACCCTGCTCCAGTCGGCTCGGCTGCACCTTCATGCAAAAATCAGCCCAGTTTTCGTCACGATTCCTTGCCATAAATGAACGTCTTTCACATTTTCCGATCAAGAATGATCTTGGGATTCCTTTACATGCATGAAACAAAAGTCTGTTGAGGCATAAAGTTCTCAAGAAGATTCGATGACAGAGCACCGTTGGATGAAAATGGATGTTATTTCTGTAACACGGCCTTTGTTTCCATCGAAAAGTAATGAGAGACTTTTAGAGCTCTTCTAAGCTCCATATCATGTGAAACCCCTGAAAAAATTCTCAAGCTTGGCGTGAATCTGGACCAAATCTGGTGCGATTGCGTTGTTCAACAGTTTTTGCGACATTTTTCCCTTTCTCAAAATCCAACAGCAGTCTTTATTATGCTGTTCCCTTAAGAAGTGAAGTGTTACCACAATGAAAAAGTTTCGTGGAACAGAAGTGAAAAGTAATCGATAAACGTGAGGTGGACGTATAATTTTGGGACGTCGGCTGAGTGGCCTTTTACACAAAAATTATTGGGAAAAATTCCTGTGATCTCAAATAGAAAATTGATGTTCATAGGCAATTGCGTATTTATATGCGATACATTGTCACATAGGAGACTTTTTTCGAAACATCTGTATTTCTGAGATTTTGGGAAATTCTTAGGTGGACGTATAATTATGGGACGCAGTGTATATTCGAAGTTCCGCCACGTGTCCACGCAGGCTACGCACTCATACATGATAACAACCTAGCAGCTTGCAGAGCTGAGCAGTGGAACTGAGCGGAGCGCTTGGGGGGGGGGGGGCATAAGAATACCGACGAACTACGGTTGTACGTTCTGTACATGTGTACTGATTGCTTGGAGGTTGACCCTCCGATCGAATCTCGCTCAGAACAGAGAGCATTCTATCCAGGGTCAACCGTCACGTTGGACCGACATTGGACCGACGTTGGACCGACGTTGACCGCTCTCCGCGCCGGCATTCACACTCGCCTTGCGGGGCCGTACGTGTGTGGCGTCAGCGTCTGGCTGCCTATTTTAGAAAGCCGAGCAGTATTCAAATGCCAATAAATTTGTATGGAAGATGAGTACATGGCTCATCCCGGAAAGCTTAAATGTTCCTTCTCTGGGACGCCAGCCTTTAATTTCACTATTTTCGAATATTTTCTTTGAATGGTGAAACAAAACAAAAGAGGCTCTGGGAATTTCCGTTTTTTCCGTTCCGTTTCCGTTTTTTCCGTTTAATTTTCGGTCTTGAGTGAGGGCTTATCATCCAACATAACTTAGCCGACGATTTATGAACACTTTCAGTTCCCAACCCTTTATTATTATTATTTGTTGTACGTTATATTTGCTCTGGAGAAATAATTACCGTGTGCCAGACATCTGCGCAATTCTATTTTTAAATCATCTTTTGACTGTGAGCGCTTGAAAATATTTCTTGAGAAAACAAAACAGTTGATCCCGTTAAAACACCTGGGCAAAATGGACTACACGAACCAAGAGTGTTTTTGATTAGTATTAAGGACTGTCCAAGGTTGCTTTTTGTGTCTGTGTGTGCTAAAGGTGAGGCAACTCTATTTTGTTCTGCAACTCTAAGGCCGCGTTCATAGTTCGCGACATGGGAGATTGGGATAGGACGCGGCAGACATGTTTGATGTGACGGGGTCTTCATCAGCTGGCCTATCAACCTGGGCCTGATGCTAGTACTAAAACCATTTTTCCAATTCCTGCAGGGCATGATTTAAGAGCTCCGGCAGGGATCGAACTAACGCTCACAGAGGTGCAGCGATGAGTCCACACTTTTAACCGCTTGGCCATCCGGGCTTATATTACGCGACCATGAAGAGGACATGCATTGAGGGGCAGAATACGATACATAGTAGATTAGGATAGTAGTAGAGTAGGAGATTGCGCTGACAAGATAGATACGTATCGATTGAAATCGCTGGAGAGTAGTAGATTGCGATATTACGATAGTAGGATAGTAGTAGAGTAGGAGATTAGGATAGTAGTAGATTAGGATAGTGCGCTGACAAGATTAGATACGTATTGATCGATTCGCCGAATTCGCCCTAATCTACTACTCTCCAGCGATTTCAATCGATACGTATCCAATCTTGTAGGCCGCTTAATCTACAACAAATGCCGGGTATCCTGTCCGCCTAACAATCCAAATTCGCCAAGTCGCGCACTATGAAACGTGCCTAAGGATACAGGGTCATAATGGTGTTCGCATTATGCTAGTGAGAAAGAGCTCGTACAACCACATAGGAAACCTTCTGATAAGGAACAGCTTAATCCCGCCTGGGATTGCGCGGAACAAGCGATCCCCTGAAGTGGGCCGGATAATTGCCTGGGCCCAGGGAAAGGGTTGAAAAGGGTGGGGAGGAGCTCCAAGTGTTTGGACCACTGAAAATGTGCAATAAGAAAGATTGGAGATCGCTAGTTGGGACACTTTCCCGGTTGTTATCAATGCTTACCGCTAGAAATATCCTTTCTTATATTTCTTGATCACCCTCCTTGTTGACAACGCCGCAAAGCAGAAAGGATTGGCCCCCTCCAACTCCATTTTCACCTATTGCTGATCCAATTTCTCCCATCTTGGTTTGGAATTTTCGAAAATCCAAAAATAATTCAAGATTTCTGCGCTGGTTCCGTTGAGGCCTACTCCATTTTCAACCTCTGGTTTCCCGCAACTCAATCGCCCTTCATTTGATTGTATTGCTGTTCGAGCGTCATTCTCTAATCCGATTACCCCAACATTTCCGCTTCGATTTTTCGAATAGTACTCCAGAACAGGCATCTTTTTTCAAAATTAGGATGCCCGGAATCCAACCAGGTGGGTCAATCCTGAGCAACTGTGGGGTACTTGGCCACAGTGCGAAAATTGTGGCCATGTGACCAGACGCAGTGGGACCTGGCTTTGGAAGCTACCTCTTTCACAGTCGCCCTTTCCTGCGAACAGGTAGGTCATCTGGCACTACAGACTTCACACATGAATGGCGATACGACCTCCACTGAATTTTCGAGTCAGGTCACACTACCCTGATTTCCGGTAGATAAACCCTAGTCTATGTGATGTGAAAACCGCGCCTAAACCAACCTTGTTGCGACCCTTGTTTTCACCAAATTCGGTGTAAACTTATGTATAGGGCTTACTTGATACCTGATTGCGGAAATGACATTCGTTTTTGGCATTAATGTTGCAACGCATATTTCTCGGTTGGAGAGTGCATACGAACAGAAAATACTAAGCGCCGGACTAGACCAGCGCCGAGATGCGAATGAATTTATTCGTAATCAGGACACAAATAATACATATACGGAAGTTTACACCAAATCTAGTGAAACAGGTGTCGTGACAAGTTGACGCCAACTGGCGCGGAAATTGAAAATGAATGTCATTTTCATAACCAGGACATCGAACTATGTACCCTCTATAGCCAAAGTTACGGGTTAGTCTGTTAGTGTACGCAGCACGGCTACAGACGAATCAAAGGTTGTATTTTACGTGCTTGGTGCGGGCTTAATTACCGAAATTAGGGTACTTGGCAGATCAGCTGGCAGTTTTAGAGGGAAGCGAATACGTACCGATCATGCGATTCTGTGGCTGCGTGATCGTGCGATCGATACGTATCTACACATGAAAACAAACCTAAGGATCGCAAAATCGCGAAACTGCAAGGTCGCGAAGTATGATCCCACCCTCTACTGGTTTCTAACGGTATTCTACGTATTATACTTGGAGTGGATGATGTAACCGCCGTTTTCATTTTACGTATAAGTTTAATCAACAAAACAAAACAAAACAACAACTGAATATCAAAATAACAGTCCACAACAGATTTCCTGCAAGCAATGGCTTCACCCACAGCTTCGGTGATTGTAGAGTAGATGGCAAGCAGCAATCGCTTTTGAGCCAGGGTGCTAACGTCGCGGAATTCCTCAACCACGGCTCTCGTGCGGAGTAACGTATTGCGAGGGGTAACAGAACTGACGCGTATGGCGAGTGTGACATGTCAGTGCGAGAGAGGGCCGGCCCGCGGTAAAAAAAAGTCTGATCCGGGCGAAAATCCTCGGACAAGCCGTTGTGATAATGCTCGACGCGATATTCACAGCCGCTGTTTCGAGCTCAGCTTGCACGCCATGTCAGCGAGGCAATGATTTTTGCAGCGTGTAAACTTTAACTGGGCACATTCACAAATGTTGTACACTCAAATAGGCAACAGATTGCGCGCTTTCAAACCACATCATAACTTTCGGAAATAGTAGGAAATAGTCGAAGCCATAGTCAGTATAAAAGGGGGATAATTTCTGCTTAACCTAATAATTGGTACCAGTTCAATAAATCACTTACAGAATTAGTAGCTGTCACTGAGCTTCTGATCTATCAGATTTTTAATAGGCAGGTCGTCACTGGTGTCGTGAAGTCTGCAGTGTGGACGCACCTGTCTGCATGGGTGAAGAAAGGCCTGTGCGTATCCCTCAACACCTACACTCTACTCATCCTACCCCCCCCTCCCAACGTCCATAAGCGCTTCGACGTAGCATCTAACAAACGAAATGTTGTTATTTTCATTATTTTTGACGACTTTCTCACAACTATTATATTTAACGTCGTCTTTGAAAACCGTTCATTTGATCCCCTAGCAACTACGTATTCTGGAGTGCTTCTTACGCAAACCTGCGCCGCTTTTTGTCTCAAGAAGCTGTATGTTGGGAGGCTATGTCTACGGCGGCGTACAATGAAATCAGGTCTCCACCGAATAAGGTTTCTGACAGAATGTCGCGCAAGCAACTCGCCCGCTCGGCCCTTCCTACTTCAGGAGAACAGGGAGAGTCCTCATTTGAGGCTTCATCGGCCGTTTTCCTTGCTTCTATTTAATAAACAGTCAGACATCCACAACTTCATTATCGATCGCTTGTAAACTGCGAATTATAACGTGGAACTGTTGATTTAAGAAGGCGCGGTGATTGTCAAGGGCCAGTCCTGGAACAGATATGTCAAGGTTCAAAATCTGTGCAAATTGCAAGTTGCTTTTACTTGGGATCACGATAAGATCGAGGACAGAAAGAAGAGCTGCGGAATAGAAAGGTGGTCCTTTAACAAACGCGGATGCGGCGTTTTGCAGCGAACGTTATACCCCAGCCTAGCAGGGCCGTACCCGTGCCGCTCGCGCCGCTGACCACCCACATATTGGCTACTCCTCGCCGTCTGACTCTGACCTCTCTACAGAGAGAGAGAAAGACAGAGAGAGTGCTAGCGATGAAGGAAGTGGCACCAATGAGACTGAGGCACCAATCATCAGGCAAAGATGGGATCATATCTTGGAATCTATGACATTTTTCTTCCTTTTTTTTCTCTCCCTCTCTTTCTTCCAGTATCTACCCCAACTTTTTGAGCGCTATTTTTAACGGTCAGCTTCAATAGACCAAGCATATTTTCAGACTTATTCCTGATTCTTCAATAGATGAGCCGTCTGATATGGTTGGCCGGTCTCACCGCTACCGTATGGACATACGATTTCAGCGACTGGTTACCACCATTTAACGAGAGCAGTCGAATTTACGAGCTGTGCACTAATGAGATGGACGAAGTTATTCTGATCAGACCGGACCTTTCAAGGGTGAGCCCATCAAAAACTAGTTCATTTTCTAGAATTTGCACAGGTTCTCGCATTTCTCTTTTGATTTTTTTTTGTTGATATTACCGTAAAACCCTCTATAAAGGACCTGAATAAGATATTATCGTGTATTCAGGCATTTAATAAGCACGCTCAAGGTGCATATTTATTACTTCTCAGAAACTACAGGCCAAGGCCACGTAGTGAAAGCGAGCTTTCCGAGGGTTTTTTTTTTGCAAAAATCGTGTTTGTGTACGACCTTTCAGGAAAAGACTCAAACTTCCTTACAGGCAAGGTCCGGGTTCAGCCTCACTGATAGTTGCTACCGTGGATAGAGGTGTGGGTCCGCCACTGCAAAGGTAGTGCCACCTCGGCACATCGAACCGCTTCACTCACGATAAGACACTAGGCGAAAAGGACTTTGATCAAATCCCACCAAAACTATCAGGATCCGCCCATTTTTATCGTCACGATATTGATCGGCTCTCTCTGCTTCTCTTACGCCCTCAGCGACTGACACTGTCTATCATCACTGTACCTGTCTCTCAGACTTCTACGCAGCGTAGAGCAAGCAAACTCGTATTTCCTATTTTTCACAACTTTTTTGCTTTTTTCTAACTTGCATCTCCCACCTCTACTTTCATATTTGAGTGGGATTACCATATTAATTCAATCCTGATCCTTAAAATCCTTTGAACCTGAAAATGTGGGTTTTCATAAACATCACTGAGTAGTTGGAGGTAACATACTCCTCATTTTCACCAGTTTTGAAAGTCTTATCGCTTTTTCGACACAATAAGAGATTAAAGACAATACATTGAGCGATGATCGACTTTCCAAGATGCGCCACGCATCCTTGTCTAGTCAGAGCTTTAGTCAAGGTAGCCGATGCCAGTCAGCCTTTGTATCCTTAGACTCTAATATCAATTATACGACCTTATACGATAGGGCGGAAGTGGTGTAGTGGCAAGTGGCACGCTTACCACGCGAGCGGTCCGGGGATCAAATCCTGGGTCGTGAGTCGCCCGGGCCAACCAAGCCTTCCATCCCTCCGGGGTCGGTTAATTGGTACCAGACTTGTCTGGGAGGATAAAAACACTGACTTGAACATCGGCTGGCCCCCGCAAGTCATTGTATAGGCCACATCGCATTCAAACGCCACTGCGAATGTACAAATGGAAGTAGAATGCGTGCCGCATCCCAAAAAGGGATTGATCAACGGCAAATGCTTTATCCTTTATCCTTTATTGATGCGATTTTTTTGCTTCTATACAACTTCGCGATCTAGAATTGAAATCCGTGGCTGACTAGCATGGTAAGCAGCCTTGCTACACCACCTTGCGCCCTCAAGATAGCCAAGTGAAAGGCCATAGTTATTCGGGAACTGTCTCACGACATCGTAAAAGGCTATAACGATGGCGAACGGAAAGTTGGCAGGAGCCGTTCGAACGCGGCTTCCAGGAACGGTGCCATCATCCAAATCACCTGAAGTTCTTGCTCTTATTGAGGTGCTGAATATTAAGTTTTTTCGTTGAAGTCAACATTGTAATTTTAGATATTTCTACATGGAAAAAATAGTGGTCTATGTTATCTCGGATTTCGCAAAATTTGTACCAAAAAAGGATCAAGGTTTGGTGTGGATGATGCGATCGTTGAGGTGAGTGGAAGAAAGTGTTTAGTCACAGCTTTCCACCTGCAATAAATGTATCATTCAGGTTCTGTGAGGTCAATCAGATTTTTGCCTATAGTCGCTTCGCTCATTCTTATCATCGTCATTTCCCAGACAAAAGTTTCTCAAGTACGCTACCTATGGTGAGTTCTTACTAGCCGCCATTGCTGCTTGCTAAAGAGCCAATCAGCTGATTCCTGCAGGCAATCATATTTTTTGAAAAAGTGAACCAAATACTTGGAACTAAGACTTTTCTGAGGTCGCGTCAAAACTTTTACAAACTTGCCGTCATCGCGACGGGTTTAACAGTATCAGCGAACCAGAAAAGCTGATTTTCGTCTCGCAACTGGTATGAAATCTCTTCATCTTTGCCTTGTATGTATTTTTTTTCTCTTCCAAACTCCAGCAGGGTCAACTTTCGCAGTCAGTCCGTTCTCTATCAAACTGGTCAGGCATTCGAGAAAAATGAACAGATTAGTGTTAGTCAAGTCGCATCCTTTATGGTAAGCCATGTTCCAGAATTTTCTTGCAGGAATCTAGAGAGTTAATTCGATGCCCAGCGAGCCCATGTGATGACTCCCTAAGCCAAGACATTGCTAACTTCAGTGCGTTACTTTTCGTTATACCACCGCTTCACTACGATTAGCGAATCTCTGATATTCATATAACGCTTAGTTTGCATGGGTGGGAACCGGAGTCGTGAGCTGCGCCCTTGTCGACGGTATCGTCGACTCGGGTGTGCTGTAGAGTCAAGTAGCCCTAGTATGATACCTTATTCTGCTTGTCACGTGCACGTTCCAAGATCAAATCTAGGGATCATGCACTGCCGGCCGACCGAGCCTTTTTAATCCCTCTCGTATCGGTAAATTGTAAGCGGAGCTTTTGGAGGATAAAAACGCTGGCTTGGCTGGCAGCATTCATGTTTACTACGATCTGAAAATGAAAGTTAGAATGCTGGCGACACCGATAAGGAACTTTAGTGTAAATTTACTTTATTCCTTTTGTACTCTAAACCCCTCGCTGCCTAGACCCGATCAGTAATTTTCCCCCTGCGCTGCCAGACCGCGATCAGTAATTTTTCAATCGATAGCAGATCTTCATGGCAGCATATAATTTGTTAAGATTTGTGACAAAGGCCGGCTAGTGGCTAAAGAAGAGCACTTCGATTTGTACTTGTATTCATCTTTATTCAAAGCACTCTACGAACGGGACAACATGGATCGAATGTGGGTCGAAGAACATCTCTTCAACTATCCTGAACAACTTTCTCAGAACGAGTTTATTACAGGCAAATTCTGTCAACGAGTCTCAGATGTCTACTCAGACCTTTACAGTCGATGCTATGTGCCGCATGTTTCAAAACGTCAGCGAAAAATCAGCGAGGTGATTGATAGTTTTAATTCCAACCTCATTGAATTGACACTCCTAGCAAGGAATCAAGAAGAAGTTTCATACTTGTTGGAACTTGCTTCCTTCATCATTAACAGCACACCCAGGTAGAGCATGGAAACCAGGTAGAGCGTATTGGTCTTACGTCACTCCGTGAAGCATTCCATACTTCTTAGCGCCTTCGGTTGGCAGTTTCGTGCTCCATGTTCCATACGCCCGTAATCTTACTGATTCTTCTGCCTTGCTCGCGCTAGAGCTTCACTCGACTGACCTAGCCCTCGGTTATGCACTCATGCTCTATCGCTCTCTTATGCCCACGTGAGCCCGAAAAGGTTGCTAGAGTCAACGTGGAAACGAGAGGTGCTCCCGCCCTTTACACTGTTGAGAGATGGTACGTTATTCGAACCGTTGGTGCATATAGCTCGATCCGCTGGCACATCGTTTGAAGCACTGCTGCATCGCTCAAACTCCGCAATCCGCCAAGAAATGCACGAATTCGCAAATTCCGTACTTTCCAATGACTTGCACTGACGTCGAAATCGCACTGTCTTCCATGTTAATTTGTGTCTCAAGACTTCCGACTGTTCGCAAGACAACCTAATATTTTTTGTTGCTTCAATGGTGACAGAGACTGTCAGAAATTCTCTGGAAGGGACAACTCCCGAGAACGCCATCGTGAGCAGTACCTTTGAAAAATCAAGCCAAAAATTTGTGGCTACATGGTTCACCATGTGCATCACATGGTCCCTTGTTGCTTAAATAACAAATCCAAATTTGTAAAGGTGGAACAAGTGAAAATGAATAAGTGTTTGCGGAATTCACCTCCAATCATTCAATATGTTTGGTTCCAGCGATGCTCGGGGACATCTACACCATTGCTGAAATTTCCGTCAATGTTTCAACGTTTTTCGCGTCACTGCGACAACTTTGCCGAATTC
>MU897820.1:0-12813 GCA_036418205.1 Ostertagia ostertagi | reverse complement strand
ATCAAATGAGAACAGATGCCGTACAGGCCTGAAGTGCATGCCGTCAAATGTTCGATGTGATGGGTATGACCTTTACGCATGGCCAACACATCCATTTATCTAATAAATTCCGCACAAACCCAATCTTTTGCTAGAACATTTTATGGGAAAACAGGAAAGCATTATTTCGTACACCTAGAAGAATATTGGGCGGTTGGCATGAAATTATACTCATTGATACGATTCCTTATACGTCACCATTTTCAGGATAACCCTTACAGACGACATCCCCATAAGGTCTTAAGGTTATGATTAATAAGGGCCAATAAGTGTGTTTTGCAATTGGCACGGTTAAAGGTATATCACTTACAGAAAAAACTAAGTTGACGGTTGTCAATGGGAAAATTGTAGCGTTGCTACGAGAGCGTGTTTGCTGGTTCATAGAATAACAATTGATAAGGACTGATAAGGAATGATAGAACGCAAATTTATCGATTAAATGACTCCATCCGGTGTCTACATGGTCCTCGTTTCGGCCATGTTGCAAAATGCAGGGAAATCAATATTTCAAATCTATACTATGGCAAAGGTTGGTTTTCTTCATCTACTAGCTGAGCGGGCAATTATGGTTACATTTTCGACGTGTTTGAACGACTTAACAATTACATCTTCAGGCTGGGCGTACATAGGTATCCTCCGCTTGTCGACGTCTGCGCCTGCATGAAAGGTCCCCGTTCAGACGATGACAGCTCGATCGGCTTTAGCGGCTCCTACTACCGCCTACTCAAGTCGAACTTGGATCGCACCACACCCTCGAATCCGGTCAAGATCAGGACACATAAGGAAGGGACGCTTGATCTGTCAAGACAGGAGATCTGTAGGACGAATTCCAAGAAACGAGCGACAGGGAACGTCTTGTAGCCGTGCCATGAAAATCATAACTCTTTCTTTAGCGCACATCAAGGAGCGGCAGTGTAAAACTGCAAGGCGAGCTGAGAAAATAGTCTTGTTTCCTGGAATTATGCAAGATGTGGCACAAATGCGCTAACAAAACAAGAAATACGGCACAGAAGGGCGACACAAATTGAAATACGGTAAATCCTAATCGTTTGTTATGTGTCGTTACAGCGGTGGAAGCGCAATTCTTAACCCATAACGGACGGCCAGTGTATTTTCGCGTGCGCCACCATGTGGCGCACGCCGCCACCCAGGGTAGGGTTTATGTAGGCTTATGCGAACAGCAGGGTTAAGACGGGGCTAAAGTAGGTGTCCTTGTCTCATCATCCAAAAGAAGAGATTTCCGTTGACGACAAGTTCGTAACCCGCCTTTCCGCTCTAAAACTAGGGTGCAAAGAATGAATGGAAGCTGTAGGTGACATCATGGAAAAATGCGAAACAACAACCCCGAGCAAGGATGTGGCTATATTTAGGGGAAGGGGTCTCGGGACGTGCGAACCATGGGTAAGCCACCCATCAAATAGTAAACTTATGTAAATTAAGACAAAATGTATGTAAAATTTATTGTAGGTTTGCCGTCCAGGTCCTGGGAAGATATGTTATTCCACATTGCTGAGAGTATATATGGGTATATTAAGATTGCTAGAAACATTCCAAAAACAAAAGAAATAGTCGTGCGCCACCATGTGGCGCACGCCGTCCGTTATGGGTTAACAAATACGATTGTTTCCAGCGCGGATGTGAATGGCTCAGAGACGCCTCGGATAGAGAGCATGAAATTTCATAAGGAATTTCTCCCTGTCTTTGTTGACGACTTCTTCATATATACTTCAGTTGTGATGTGCTGTGACGCGCAATCTTTGTACTTTAACACATTCACGCCGATGGCCGCCCATATGGGCTGCCAACAACATGCGCTCCTGGGACGATGGCAGCCCATATGGGCTGCCAACTGATAATCGCTTGCCAGGCGCTAGGAATGGACAGATAGGTGGGCAAACCTCGTAATCGAGTGTAAAATGCTTTAAATTCCTTCACGGGGAAAGTGAATAAATGCTCTCTTTTCGTAACCACTATTTGTCGTTCTGATCGAAATCCTACTGTTATATGTTTAGATAATCTTTACGCATTGGACATTGCAGAAATTATTTTGTGACATTCATGTTTTTGTTCATTTACAAAACAAAATCTGCGGTTATGTGGTGAGGCGGCGGCGCCCACAAAATCGCGTCCGTCCCACGCGACCGAAAAGTGGAAAAGGGGCGTCGTCGTGAATGTGTTAATGAGAAGGATGAGAGAGTTGATATCAGAAATGCTTTCTTTTCATCATAAATTCGAAAACTTTGGCATGGTACCATTTTTGAACCTTTTTCTTGGTTAGCATCAGCTTCATCATTTCAAATTATCTTTTCGCATCTTCATTTTAAAGCAGATTCTACTGTTGGCGGCAGATCTTATAAATCTCTTCATCGTTGCGATGACTATTTCAAATGGAAAAAAAAACGCCTCGGTCCAACCAGAAGGATTTTAACCCAAACCATCGTAGAGTAGCAGAAGTGCTTGCGATAGTGGATGATTTAGCTCTTCTCATTGATTTCTCGCGCTGATGAGCAAAACCTCGAGCTTTCCCTTTCATGGCTACTATTTTTCCTCTGTGAGGTAGTAATATGCTTAATGACGCCGTCGGACCAGACTGGGATGGTCCACGAGCTCTAATCCGTGATTCAGATTACAGATTTGAAATTGAAAGATTAAAGCAAATCAGATCTTCAGCAAAAGTTCTGTAGCCCGACTGGTCTAAATTTTTGGCATGTTAAACGCAAACAAATATTAGGCTTGCAAAGAAAGTCCTTCCCGTTTCGGACCCTGAAGCTCGTGCATAACTCGGCTCAAACCCAGCTTTTTCGCTTGCTGTAAAGCCCATTACAATCTACTCTTCTTAGCTAACATTTATTGAGTTTGATCAGTCCGTTAGCCGGAAGAACTGAAGTTCGAGAAGCGATGAACTCGACAGAGATCGTTCCACTGTCATGTAGATTTCGCAGCACTTCTCTTTTAAAGTGCTATCAAGATGGCTGAATAAGTAGCAGAAGATAAGTAAGAGGCCTAGAGAATAGACTTTTGTGGTATAATTCAGCACTCCAGCTAGTTCATTTTCTGCGGGGTCGGTCCTGCGGTCGTCGGTTGAGGTGCATCGTGGTGAGGAATCCGATCATTTATGGCAGTTCTTGCTGGGCGCGTGTGTTAAGATTTTGGAATATATTGACACCTTTCAATGAGTACTGTCCCACCATAGTAGTTCTGCTTGTGCTCGAGAGCTGCTCCTGCTGCAGACCGCGTAAACAGCACGACCCTCTCCTCGAGCAGTTTCACTTTGAAAAGTTTTGTTTTTTGTGATTAAACTACTCAGCCGAAGTTCACACATTACTGCGAAGAATCCATTATACAATTTGTGTTTGTTTGTCCCGCCTGGGCGAAAGTTTTGTTCACAACCCAGCATACTTGTGAACCATCATACAATGTCTATCGACATCCACGAAAAACGGTTCATTTTGATTGGATGGAAGTGGGTTGAAGAAGAGCGGACGGCTCTACGGCACCGGATTTTTCGCACAGCACCTTGAGACTTCCGGACTTTTCGACCTATCGCATGTAACTTGAAACACAAATCAGTTATGCCTAATTCAGCAGCGGGCCTCTCAGAAGTTGCAAGCACATTTGGGCCTATCAAATGTTTCAGATAATCTTTACCAACGCTCGATTTCAACGAGCACCCTCACTACCTTTGCGACTCTCTCCTTCCTTACACACGCATTCCAAACTATTGTCGCACTCCACATTTTTCGTGAATGTTAGACCAAATGATTGGCTAGCATTGTGGGCTAATTCTGCTTCTTCTGCCCTATTTAGGGTTGGGAGCAGAAAATAAAGCGGATTTCGTTGTTGGGTTTGTTGTATTCAAGGGTTTGAAAAATTGGGAGCATTAAGTCTAAGCAAAGCCCAAAGTCGTTGAAAAGCAAGAAATGTCTTCCCATGAGATTACGCAGAAAGTAGTACTTTGCAGAAAACTTGGAAGAAGTAATGCCATGAAACTGAACCGTCGAAAACGGCGAGAACTTCCCTTACAACATGATAAAAGAATAATCCTTCTATTTTATAAAGCGCTAACTTTGTGTGTCGGTTTGTGTGTGTATGTGTGTATGTATGTATGTATGTGTGTCCGTCCGCAAAATGAAGTGAGTGAGAAGGAAGCTCATGGGATAAACAAACCGCTAACAAATCGGGTAGCTTACAGGATTTGAGATATCAATGTTTTGTAGCAGGATAGTTGTGATAACACTCTTAGGGCTATATAAACACCTGCTTAGCACACTTCCGTTCATTCCACATGGTGCTGCAGTGGCAGCTGGAGGGCAGTGGAGAGAGGAAGGGAGGATGAGGAAGGGAAGCGAAAAATCTACCGTCATATCATGATTGTGTCCCTTCTACTGTATGAAACACCATTGTGTTGCATACGCGTCACTTCCAGGAGGTGTTGGTGTCACAGGAGGAAGGGACCATAGCGGAGGATAGAAAGCTTGCGCAGGAAAGGAAGGTCCCGGCGGTTGACGGGGGACTAATCTGGTAAAGGATAAAGCATTTGCCGTTGATCAATCCCTTTTGGGATGCGGCACGCTACTTCCATTTGTACATTCGTAGTGGCGTTTGAATGCGATGTGGCCTATACAATGACTTGCGGGGGCCAGCCGATGTACAAGTCAGTGTTTTTATCCTCCCAGACAAGTCTGGTACCAATTAACCGACCCCGGAGGGATGGAAGGCTTGGTTGGCTCACGACCCAGGATTTGATCCCCGGACCGCTCGCGTGGTGAGCGTGCCACTTGCCACTACACCACTTCCGCCCCTTCGTAGTAAGAGTGCAAAAATACTCAGTGTGAGCGCATTAGCTCTGCGACTTCACACACCTGAGGTTAGCCGCTGAATGTCATCGCGGCTTGTGCCGTGCCTTTTCAGGAAACCTAATATTTAAGCGTCAAGATTGCATGTGGTTTCAGCGTTTTTGAGACAAAGCTGGAACTTTCGGAGGCCATCAATCCAGCGAACCCAAACCGCTTCTAAAAGACAGGCGTTCAGATTCCCGAGCTCAACTTCGCAGAACCTGCAATCCGAATCCTTTCGAGTCGCTCACATTCCTAACGATCCCCCATGTCTTTGCACTCAATTGGCAGCGAATCGCCTGGTATCTAGGTGCGGAACAGCGCTTATGTTGCGACACACCTAATATAGTCATGAACACGTTCCGCCGAACCACAATTGTGCATAGTAATCCACATGCTAGCCAAGTAATCGCATCCATAATACCAACTACAAATAATCTAATACAATCAACCGAGTTTTCCGATTCTTACTGGCTTGGGTCTGCTACACCTGGGCTCACCCCTTTTAGATCAAAGAGGCCACTACGTCCGCCCCCAGAATAACGCTATGTTAGTCTTTGTTTTCCAGCTTTTGGCCTCAGACCTAACCCACGCTCTCCTTCGTTATCAACCTACGCGATACAAGACCAATCTATTATTCTCATTTATATGTAGGTAGTGGTGAATTCTTTGAGGAGCTTCTCATTCACGTTCATTTTCAAGGGTCGCCAATGCTGACAAATTCATTATTTCCTACAGACATATTCTCACCAGTTTAGCTCCGCCCGCTACCGCGCGCATTGATAGAACTGACAATCGATGAAGCTTTAGGTTTCACCGCTAAATTATAGCTGCTTCGTTAAATGTATTACTGTCCGTTGCATAGGCTGCCCATCTTGGCTGTATCTCACTGTTTGATAAGCGCAGTGAAGTGCACAGCTAAAGTGATGATGTAAACAACCACTATGCGTCGAGTATCGAGGTAATTTAGCGGTCGAATATCTCAAAACGGAATGCCTAGTATTCATTATCATATTTATTCGAGCATCCCATTCATCCTCAAGAACTCTAGAAGGTGTAGCGGTCGAAAGGTGCTTGAGTTTACAATTACAACGCTGATGAAATGATATTGAAATAAAAGGCATTATCTACAATCTGCTCCCTATTCTCTATTTCAAGTGCTCTCTACGTTCGTACGCATGTCGTTATATCAGTCGTCATCAGTCGTTATCACTTGGTGACCCCACCAAATATGTTTGCGTCCCACCCCCTATATCATGTCCCAAAATCAGCTCCTGACGACTGCTGCGAAGCGCACTATGAATTTCGCGACACTTGCGTTCTAGCGCCTTTTATCAGCCCTTATCAGTTGTTATCACTTTCTTACCCCACCAAATATGTTCCCGTCCCACCCCCTATATCATATCTTGAAACCAACTCCTGACGACCACTGGTGCCCGAGCTATGAATTTCGCGACACTTGCGTTCTAGCGCCTTTTATCAGCCCTTATCAGTTGTTATCACTTTCTTTACCCCACCAAATATGTTCCCGTCCCACCCCCTATATCATATCTTGAAACCAACTCCTGACGACCACTGGTGCCCGAGCTATGAATTTCGCGACACTTGCGTTCTAGCGCCTTTTATCAGCCCTTATCAGTTGTGATCACTTTCTTACCCCACCAAATATGTTCCCGTCCCACCCCCTATATCATATCTTGAAACCAACTCCTGACGACCACTGGTGCCCGAGCTATGAATTTCCGGTCAGACAGACAAACACATACACACACACAGACACACACACGCACAACCGCTTAGCCGATTATATATAGTAGGATAAGTTACTCGCTAATCTAGGTGTGTGTCGAATTTTTCTAGCAGTCAACTTTGTATTTATACGCACGCCGATTGTCTTAGACGCACCTTCAGTGCAATCGTAAATAAATAAATAATACAAGTTATCATGAACTAAGGAGGGAATAACCAGCATCCGGCGTCTTCTAATGCCTTCACTTGCTCAACGTTTCATAGGCATTTTCTGGGCACATAAATTAGCATTTGGGCGTTCACTATTGTATATGAGACGCATATGAGTCTCAAATATAATCTGAATGCTAATATCGACATTATGCAATTATGAAAGGCTTTGAAACAAATCCGCACAAGGACGTCAGCAAGTAGGGTTCGGCGGCTTTTAGGGTTTGGCTTTGGCTAATTTCCCTAATTTTCGTCGATACTCACTGGCATTTGGCTAGCTGCAATAAAGCGTATACATAGTTATATTAAGTCAATGCGCAGTGAGGGGGGGATGTCCTATTAGGGGAACTCAATGTCTACAACGGGCTGAAGAGCAAGCCACAATGACATAAGTCCTCAGGCTTTTAGAATAAGCCCAGGAGCACATTTATCTATGACAGCGATTAATAAATAAAAAATGAACATTTTTGACTAATGTCGCATCTCAGCGTTTTTTTCGTCGCAAATTGTCGTCGCTGACGGAAGTTCTTCAGCAAAATATTCCTCAAATGCCCCTCTATTAGCAGACGCAAGCCCTCCTTCACTGCCCTCACCGTCTTCAGAATATGACGTCATCTGCCATCGTGGTCGAGCTCACGGGACCTACAGCTCCAGCCCGAAGCTCTTACTTAATTTTTTCAATCGATTCATCGTTGGATAGTTTCCTAGAAACATTAGCTCTGAAAACCCCCATCAGAACCCGATATTCATAACAGGTCGTAATGGTGTGGGGTCCGTCCACGACCGCATTGAGCACCTGCCAGTACACCGTGTTTTGCAGTGCTAGTTTTCCATTTCGTTCACTTGAAGGGCAATATAAAGTTTATTTTATGAAATGGAATAAGCTCATTCATTTTAACTTGAGATAATTCGGTTCGAATTTAGCAGAGCATGATTAAATCGCTTTGAATGTGGAGACAGAATATCTTTTTTTACTGGCCCCCCCTGTACTGTACGTCACGTACCACTCACTTTGCCTAAAATGCACTTGTTTGAGACGCACATGATTCCTTCGCGAAACATACGAAACATGAAACATTCGGCCACACATCAGCCAAGAAAGCCTTCGTATAGCATACATTATGGCATACTGTCTTGTACTCACTTGGCCGTCTTTCCGCCCTCTTATTATTCTTGTTTCAACGTAGGTTTTCCAATCAAATGCCAAGGGAAAAGCTGATGGTAATGTCAATAAAAACAACGCTCTTCAAAGGGTCTTGTAGACAGAAAAGCTCTCTTAGATAGTTCATAAGCTCATCTTTCGACCGATGACTTCACAAGGATAAAAATGCAGAGGTGAGCAGACGCATTTTTTGGCGTTATCGGAAGATACGAGGGCAATGCTTGCGGTAGCAGTCCATTTGAAATCGCGCATGACACCTCGTTTTTGTCAGAAATGAGGCAATGTCTTAGGCGGAGAGAACATATTCTGAGTTTGAGAGCAATTTTTCATGTCCCTAAGTCTGCCGCTTCCTCAGTCTCGGTTTAGTCTTACCAAAGTGACGTTCAAGGCAATGCCTTTTTCAAAAACACGGTTTTATATAGGAATCAGCAGGACCTAAAGCGAACCAAGTCGGGAACGCCTCCTGAAGGCAAAAAGCGATGAGTAGCATGGTCGCAAGGATCAACTCCCCATTGATGCCAAAGGTTTGCATACGTTTCAGCATTCAAATTTTCTCCAAATAGCACCAGCGTTAAAGGTAGGTATCATATTGATCATCAGGGCCACCAGTTAGAGAATGCCCCCGTATCTTGCGATAGCGCCCATTTTTCAAGAAAATCTGCACAAGACACTGGCCCGCGATGATGAGTCGCTAAAAAGTGTGAAGATCTCTAGAACAGATAAACAACAAATAAATAATAAAGAGCCTTGGTAATGAAACCGATGACGCATCCCTGCATTGTCATGCTAGGAGAGGCGTTACTAGATAGTTTATTTAATCATCTCTTGGGAAAGTTAAATGAACACGCAAGAGGCGCTTTCATCGAACGTCGATCTCCTTATAACCGGACGTCATTTCCTGACACATTTTCTTGACACATTAATTACACGGAAATTGTTGACAAATGCTCAAGCTTCACCCACACACGTCATTTCACTTTTGATCCAGCAAAGCTTTGCTCAAGTAACCACTGAAATACAAGGGTAAAGCAGCTTTTTTCCTTAGCCGTCGTCTCTTATGGTGTGTGGTCTGCACTCGATTTTCTTTTCGTCTACCGAAATAAACCGGCTCCACTGCTTTACCGAATTATGGGTTTCCTAGGTTGGCCGCGCTGTGATTTCGGCGTTAACATCCTTCTCTGGGTACCTTGCCTTTGAAAAATCGCCGTCCAACCGTTATATACAATCTTAATTGCACTAAGCACAATAGTAGTCTTTCTCATACATAACTCGATCGGCTCATTGTAAGACAACGATGGCTGTGATATTGTTAAAAAGCGTATCCACTGCGATTTATAGATATGGTCACTTATAGATGACCATAATAAAACTGGCCGCAGATTCGACGGTTTCAGGATAAACGACGTGAGGAGTAATCTGCATAAGAAAGCTGTATACTCATGATGTAGCAAGTAAAAAAGTCGATACAGCTTCTCGGAGAAGGGCAGCACTAAAAATATCGAGGACTGGGTGTAGCTGCGAAGCAGCTCACTACGCACAACAACGATGAGGAAAACCTTGATATTTTCCAGGATGGGTCAATGCTTCCTGGAAAAAACTCAGAATTGATTACTCAGATTTACAAAGAAACTAGTAGAGCAGGAAAAACGCAAATCAAATGCAATCTTAGCTCAGCGATGAACTGAACCTGAGTAACCGCGATTCTTCATCTCAGTGGGTTCTCGCCTGTGTGGGAGTAAAATATCCAAGCGAAAGTATCCAAAATACATTATTGATACGTTGGCCGTCACCTCATACTCCCACGATTAATTCCACTAATCAAGGCGATAGCCCGGATCATGGATTGAATTAATTGTACCCTGCTGCAGAATCTCTATTTGTTCGACTTTGAGATCACAAAGACTTGATCTTGTCAAGATTCACTTGAAATTTAAAGCGATTGATTTATTGAAGTAAAATCCTTTGATGCTGAAGAAAGTGCATACACAAGCAGTAACGTCCCTGAACGGATGGCTTAAAAGCTGCTCTTTCAAAAAAATGGTGAAGTTTTGAGAGATGCCATTCGGGCACAGCCAGCTTTTGTAGTGTACGTCTGAAGATAATCATCATGATAAAACAGCCATTTTGAACTTAAAATGTTAACAATTGTTTGAAAGGATATGCTTATATGTTGCTGTACTTGGAATCTCGTTTCGACCTTCTGGCTCTAACTGGGCCACGATTTCAGTGTCACCATATTCATGCCCACCTTCTACATCACCAACACTCTGCCTTTCATCAAAAAAATAAATTACTGTTGACATTGTGGTCAATTTCAAGGTTGACAATGTCCACAGATCAGTACCAGGCACTCTCTAAAGAAGGGGCTCGACATGGCAATGCTTCTGTTCCCAGCAAAAAAGGTCTCACGATCCATACTGGTAACGCTGCCAGTCCTTGCCTGAGTCTTCTTTGAGTCATTGCAGCAGTATCCTGGCGCCCCCCCCGCCCCGCCCGCGCGCCCCCTGGCCCCGCCCCGCGCCAGCCAAGTTGGTATGCGCGTGAAATTATATCAGAACAAGTAAGGGAGATCGACGATTAATGTACATTACTTACTACAGGTTTTCCAAGACTTATGAAGATGTCAGTTCAGTTCAATCTTGTTTTCTTTTATGAGCATAGCTATGTAGATATTGTCAAAAAAAATCCTAGAAGTGAAGTAGAGACCTATTCTGATAGTAATATGTATTTTTCAATGTGAAACATCCATGTCCAACATATTTGTACACCATTTAGAGAAGTTAAGTAAAATTCCCTATTTATCACCACAACCCCACCTCCTTTCCCGTCGCTTGTTACCTCCCGGATAACCTTGCATCTTGACCGTGTTGAATTATTTCTTACTGCTTAGGATGCGTGTAACGCCACTTGGAGTCAAGTGATTCGCTACTGTTAGTTTGATTTTGTATGCTAATTGATTTCCCCAGCTACCAATTCCCCGGATTATGATTCCGAGCCCAAATTACAATCTGAGATGGCCGTCTCATCAAAAGCTGGAGGCAGGGTGGAAATCGGTTGAAAGATTAGTGTCCGACGACTGGTCGACAATTTGTGCCTGTCCAATCACGCTCTCCCTGCTACGTATTCACTCTCGACACTATTATGTGAGACTTAGTACCGAGCCATGGGAGGACATCTATTAGTACCGAGCCATGGTGAGGATCTTCTAGACCACTCTTCACCCTGCTGGGAAGCCAAAACGTAAAAAATTTTCCTTCACTGGAACTCGGAGCACTAGACTTCAAGACAGCAGTGCAGCGAAGGCATTAGATGGAGATCTCCTAAGAAACAGACGGTGTGGAAAGAACCGGAAGTATGCTTCGAGACCTTATGAATGATGAAGTTCCTCCGCAAGGAGAGGTCCAGATTCAATTTCATTTTATTTGGACGAATGAAAGAAATGGTCCAGTTTGCAGTACATTCTTTGGTGGGGTGACGGTGCCACTTGACAGTATCTTAGCTCCACTCCTGTATAACTGTCACAACGGATGCCCTGCCAATGGGACTCATAAAACAGTAACATTCCTTCGAGCGTCTGTTTTATAATTTGAACCGAACTTTGCGAAGCTTAGCCATTCCGTGAATTCGGTAAATTGACCAAAAACTTTGACTTAAAATTTGTTAGACCCAGTGGCCAGTTGCATTGGTGGTCCTCAGCAACCTGCTTGAGGACCACCACGCCTCACTTCCATGAGATTAATCTGTGATAAAGGATAAAGCATTTGCCGTTGATCAATCCCTTTTTGGGATGCGGCACGCATTCTACTTCCATTTGTACATTCGTAGTGGCGTTTGAATGCGATGTGGCCTATACAATGACTTGCGGGGCCAGCCGATGTACAAGTCAGTGTTTTTATCCTCCCAGACAAGTCTGGTACCAATTAATAAGGCTTGGTTGGCCGGGCGACTCACGACCCAGGATTTGATCCCGGACCGCTCGCGTGGTTAGCAGCGCTACATGCCACTACACCACTTCCATCCTTTCTCAGTGATGCTCATGAAAAATTACCCAGTTTGCGTCTTTTCAGATTTTTTTCTTCAACAGGGCGAAAAGATGCAGGCCGATTGCAGTGCCTACGTTGCCACGTGAATGGTCCGGGATCAATTCCTTGACTAAACCCCACTCAGGTCGGCCTCGCGAGACCAGTTACCAAGAAACTGATACGGGAGGGAATGTAAATTATAGCTCATCAGATGGACCTTGTATTTCACTGTATCCGAAACCTATCAATGGAACGCCATTACAATCTTATGTGGAAGACGAATGCGCGGCGCATTCCAAAAACATCTCCAGCGACTCCAGCTGTCTTTTTTTTCTATTATTTGTTAACATGAAAGCTAGCAGAACGTGGGCGCATTCCGAGACTTGGGGAAACACAACACTTAACCCTTTTCTCTTGTCCGTATTTAAAAATTTGAATTTGGCGCCGAAAATAGCAACACCGCCTCCAGGGTGAATATCGGTCGAGGAAATCCTCGACAGGGGGGTCGTACCTGTTGGGCTGGTCCATGGGGGGTCGTACTCTTGGGGTCAGTAACAGAAGTGGTATCATGGTGCAGATAGGTAATAGGGTATAGCGCAGCAGAAAATGAAAATCCGAAAAAAACATGATATTAAATTTTCTTTGCAGGTTCAGTCGCTCCATTCCTCCACCTTCATGAGAAGGGCGTATTTGAAGGCAGTACAAAGAATGAAAGTGCATCCCCGCAAAGAAGACTGCCACATGTGCGCACGCGCTGCAAAGGCACCTCCTCTGCCTATCACTCGCTCCTTCTTCC
>MU897818.1:0-12458 GCA_036418205.1 Ostertagia ostertagi | reverse complement strand
AACCCCTCCATTCAGAAGGTTATATTTTCTTTCAGAAGCTGTTTCATGAAATCGGACACCAAAATTTTAAAAATATAAATAGTTTTCTTCCTGAGGAGTATTTGAAATGTTGTGGATGTTCAGTATTTCAAAAAATCGTCCCGTTGTTCCGTTTTCTGTGCACACGCGAGTTTTTGACATTCAAACATTCATAACTTTCTTCATAATCAACTTTTTGCAAATGTCTAAGGCTAATTAGAAACTAGAATTAGAGCTTTCGAACAAGCACCTGAAAATTTTCCAGCGATCATTTTTTCAAAAAATACCCGTTGTTCCGTTCTTGGGTGGTTTGGGGTCCGATTTTTGAGAAGGCGCGAGTTTTCGACATTCAAACGTTAATAACTTTCTTCATACTCAACATTTTGCAGATGTCTAAGGCTAATTAGAAACTAGAGGATTAGCTTTCGAATAAGTGCTAAAACTTTCTTGAAATAATCACTCGCTCAAAAAATAGTCCCGTTGTTCCGTCAATTCCACCTTGATTTTTTTCAAGCCTTTTTCCTGGACCGCGACTATGCAGTCTTTAAAGGCCCATAACTTCCTTTGAAATTAATGTGATGAGAAGCGGTAAAGATTGTTGGAATCCACTCGAAGAGTACTTCATAACAACTGTGAAATTTCCCTGAAATTCCTTCTTCTGCCTCAATTTTCCTACGGCGTCTCTAGAACTCAATTCAGCAAATTCGCTACACTTTGTTTCGCTTAGATTTTATTTGAAAGCATCAAAACTCTCTTCAGAAAGTTTGTCTGCTTACGGCCGCTGACAGAGGAGGCGTTTTTATGGGAAAACGCGCTGCTCGGGTATACGCCGTGCACCTATCTGTGGGCAGAATTCGCACTCGCATTTGAAAGTCTTCTGTTTTCCTGAAGAAGGTGTTAGTATCCTGATTGAGTTGTATTGTGCTGTTATATGGCACTCTTGTTTCACTTTCCCATGAACTGCTCTACACCCAGCCTTTGTTTTTCCTCCCCCTTTCATACGGGATTTCAGGAATGTTTCATCATCGAAGACAGACCATGTTTTTGCACTACACTGTAACAAAGTTTTTGGCTATTGTCTATTGTACTCTTGATCTATGCCGCGGAGCAAAAGCGCCGTCCGGATAGCGTCGATTAAGGATAATAAGCTGATGGTGAGACTTATAGTGCTCTGCATGCTTTAATGCTCCCATGGAGCTCATGTCTGTGTGACTCTCCGACAGCGTGCAGAGCTCCTGGAGAACATTAGAGGCTGAAAGTGCACTCCCGGACACTGCACTTTTCAAGCCGTCTTGCAGCCCGTTTGTGGATACGACCCCCTCCCTTTTCGGTCGGCTGAATACGACCCCCTCGTTGTTCTTTGCGCAACGCAGGGTTGACCCTGCCCCGCCTCTCTTACGCGTCTAAGAGAGTACTAGACATTTGCATAACTACCCGCAGCAGCTAGACCCGACCGTACAGAATAACTGTTTCACTAGAGCTTCACCTCAGTTATCCGAACTCATTACCTTATCTTGCCATGTTGTCCAAACATGAGTACTACTCACCAAGAAGAAATTTAGCATAGTTCCACCAATGTAGACGGAAATCGGAAACACGGTACGCTTGGAGTTCCATGAAGTTGTCGGTAGAATTCGCAGAAGGCAGCGCTCAGTAGAATAACAGTCACAGACTCCAGTACCGCGGATTGCTAGAAATAGTATAAGTGTAACGGGGATGCAGTTCTCTATTAGGCTGGTCAGAGTCCGCGATCCTTCGCGCAATTTGCGCGCGTGCGCGAAGGATCGCCGACTCTGAAACCACCTTACTTGACTCGATGTGTATGATAATTTCTATGAAAATATTATTTTTTGTAAATATAATTTTCACTAATATACTTCCCAATCTTTGTTGGAGTAATATGTGGAATGTTTGATCTTTTACAGCGAATCTAGCCGTAGTTCTTGCTTAGCTACCGCTCGAATTACGCCGTGCTTCTGCGTAGCGTTGGATACACTACACAAATGATGACACTGGTGTTGAAAATGGGGGCTGATTGGCTCACCACTGAAAAAGAATTGGTCGAAAACCTCCTAAAACAAATGTCTTGGTTTTCTTACGATTGATTATGACCACTGTATTGCCTCACGATGAAGTAACACACTTTCAACGAGGAAGCGAAGAGAGCGTAGGGATGAGCGAGATGCAATCACCGTCCACGACCTCAATACCGAGGTGGTTTTACGGGCGTTGGAGTCATAGGGAGGATGTTGGATTTGTCGGTCATCCCTACAAATTTGGACCGCGAAGCCGGTACAGTCCATGCGTTAGAAATGATCAACTTGTTCTACGCAAAGGTTCGCACCTCCAAGTGATCTTGAAATGGGCCTTCAATTATTAGCGCTGTTTTTGCCTAAGAGTTGGGGATGGATCCAACATGGGTGAAATTAGAACATTCTCTCAAAATTTTAGACTCCTCATTCCTAGCCGGCCCTGTCAGTGTTTGCCACATTACAATAGGCGACTTGTTAGCTGTAAGATTTAGATATTCGCTTTTGGCCCATGGGCAGTCCAAGCCACAACCTTTGGCCAAAATTCGCTGCAGCTCCGTTTGGTTTAGGAATGACGATTGATAAGTACTAGGGCCATTGCTGCTGCCTCAAGGAATCACAAGCTCCTAAGGCCGTTTAGGTTCTTAGCGAACTTACCTTTTCGCGCTCACCCACGGTATTGCCCAAGCTGTCTAGAATGTTTTGTTCGTATACCTGAAGCCCTGCGAGACTGGTACTTACTGTGGATCTAAAAAACGATCAAAGCTATGCTAGCTCTCCGATGTCGATATCAGCAGCTTTTTGAGCGCGTGGGAGCGCCCGAGAGGACCGGTTGCCGTAATTTCTTTGCACTTTAGGCGAACATTATGAACAACTGCTCGCGTCAAAAAAAATCCACACGCGCATTTTTTACGGTCAATGAGTTCTCGACGTTTGAACTAGGCTCCATCTGGCAGTCTGCATGCCTTTCTGATCGTGGTCGATTGATTGACTACTGAGTATAGGAGCTTCTTGGCGAAACAAATTATGATCTTGAGGTTATTGTGTGGGGTTGATGACGTATCAAAATCTCGATACTTGACAAAATGTGGGTGAGGATTCCACAGAAATAATTGAAGGAACCTTGTGTCAATGAACTTCGGAAAGAGGAGGCGCAGTGACTTGAAGAACTGCCCTGCGCTCGTGCTCTTCATAAGCAATTTCATTCATAAGCAATTTCATTCATATTTGATCTCCTTACTTTGTAGTTCATTTGACTTGATGTCTTGGGTATAACTGTAGCAGTGACCTGCGGCCTATCTAAACTTCTCAAGTCGGTATGTGTGGACTATTTACGCATGTAACTGTCTAGACGACTCTTAGTGGATGTAGGATGCGTGGCGCAATCAAGAATAGAGGCTCCATTGCCTTTTAATTGATTTGAGGCTATCTTTGAATGCTAGAAACAGTGGCTTCGACATCCGATCGCGTCCAAAAGTGATTTATTGGCGAAATGTGCTCTCGAAAATGCCGCGAATCTAAAAAACGCCATGTGCATAAAAAACTATTGTCGAACATTTCATCCTTTCACATTACACCCTTTTCCTTATAGGCAGAGTGCAATGAAAAGCCAGCCTATCGGATGTCAGGGTAGAGGTGGTCAGTGGTGTAGAGATGAAGAAAAGGGTCATGAGAAACGGCCCAGAATTCGAGAGATTAGGTCCCTTCCTTGCCTGTTGATTTCCGCATTGATGCGACTCTCATCGGTGCTGCCCTCATCAACGCTAACGCTCTCTATGCGAAAACGGCTACAGTCAGGCGCGGAGAGGCTTAAGGCCGATGTCAGACTTTGCGAATCGCGCGATTCGCTAGCGTCCGCGGTCGCGTTGCGGTACCAGCCAATTGAGTGATTCACTGGCCGCGACGCGACCGCAGACGCTAGCGAATCGCGCGATTCGCAAAGTCTGACATCGGCCTAAGGGGAGCAGGACACATGCAGGGCGAAGAAGGAATCGCGGCACGCTAATTGCTAGGCACTAATGGCATATGTTTCGCTTGCGAAACGGCGGCTTCGTCTCGCACCCTTCAAGACTCGCCTGCTCCAGATAGTTACATGGTCCCCTCTCGAGTTTCCACCTATCGTGATCATCTTATCAGGCAGTCAGTCTACAGTCATAATACGTTCATATAAATAAAGTCATACCATTCAGTTGCTCTTGTGTTCCATTTTTTAGGTCTCGGACAACTGTCATAAGGTGCGTTGCAATGGTCATCCTAATGTTTCCAACTGAGTGTTTTGCTGTACAGGCATAACATTAAGTCGCATCAAATGGCTGTCATCGGGGCCATGGTCCAGTGAAAAAGGTCCTACAAAAACCCCTCATCGATCTTCGGCATCGCGACTTCGCGCTGAATATCGAGAAGTTGGTTTTTGCGATGAGTTCTGGGTTTCCTCTCAAGGCTAGCGATCAAATCAGTACGGCGCCCCATTTAGGGCAGGCAATGTCTGAAAACGTTGATGGTCATCAACTCCGTAAGGGAAAACTTGGCACTTGGAGGTATGTGCGTTACGGTAGCGTCGCTACTAGCCATGCTAGTGCGGATGTGCACTAATTTCAAGAAATCGCAAAGTATGACAGGATAGCTGGAGCCAGGAATGCTTCACGATTTCTCTCAATTTATTAGTCGCTTCATAATAAGTTCGATTTGGCCTACAGGACGATCTGTGGTCAGCCGCTGCTTTTTGTATTCCCATATGAGTGTGGCACCAATTTAGTGATTCTGGATGGATGACTTTGGGTGACCTTGGTGAGAAGTATCCCTAGACTTAATTTCTTGGCCATGTTTTTGGCGTTATAGCTTGCATGCTAATACGGCAGCGAGTGCTGGCCCCTGAACAAGAATCACGAAAGGCAGCTTCACTCCGGCGAGAATGAGGATGCTGAGAAGGACCTGCCGGCTGGATACGACTCTACAGGGTCAGGAAGGAAGATGTCAGAGCGGTAATGCAGAATGCCCCTATCCAGAAGTGACTACGCAACAAAAACAATAAAGTCATTTCGACATTTGGTGAATGAGATTTAGGTGCTAACTTAGTTGGGGGGGGGGGGACCACGCGGCGGCGCGGCGCTTTGCTCGCCTGGCGCTCTCTCGAGCGAGACAGTGTGAACTCGAACATTCCAGCTTTTCACGCATGTCAAGTGACTGCCCTCACCCCACCCCTTGTCGGGCCTTTGGCTCGTCCGGACTGGCACGCGGCAAGTTGCGCGGCGGCACGCGCGGCGATCTGGACGAGACAAGGCTTCGCGGGTGCTTCGGGTAGAATTCAACACGTCAATGCGTGTGCAGATTGCGGATAAACTCCGCATGTTCTGCTGTTTGAAAATCTTTCCGCTCGCGGAGATTGGAAGCAGCAGTATCGGTGAGGAGATTTTAGCGCAAGGATATGAGTGAGGACCTTCATGTAAATGTCACTACTACCATCAAAGCAAATAAGAGTCACTAAAATTGGGAGTTTTTGTTGAGGTATTTAATGTCAACTATATATGTTTTGCTGATCGAGGCGCTCACGTCCAAAGGAGAAACATTCGAAACAAACAACAAAACAGGGTCGACGGTAGGGTCACTAGGACTAAGCCCAGCACAGGAGAGGAACGCCAGGGAGAACAAAAATTACCAGAATCCCTTACTTATCCCTAAGCGCGGTGCAGAACACAGTTAACTGGCTCATCCCCTCCCCCTCCCCCTCCCCCCCCCCCCCCCCAATGGAACATGCCCCCAACGACATGAGCGCCCTGATTGCCGAACAGCACTATGCTAGTTCCTTCTCATCTCTTCCTACTGTTACAACCACCACTGTCCTCAAAATTCCAGGCGTTCAGACGTATTTCGAATTGCAGAACCTTGCAGATTTTATCCGCAATCTTCACACGCTTTGACGTGTTGAGTTCCTGCGAAGCGTCCGGATCGCCGCGCCGCTCGCCGCGCAATTTGCCGCGTGCCAGACCGGACGAGCCAAAAGTCCGTCGCCCTCACCCCCTACACCCAATTTGTTTTCTGTTCTGTCCCTGTTGCGCTCAGGCATTACCGCATATACAGCAAGATGCAGGCGTGCAAAGCGCGGCATTGTTCCCCCACTAAGTTAGCACCGAGGGAGTTTCGAAATCTTCCCATCAAGCGTGGTTGAGCTCTGAAATTGGCGTAAATCTTTGGGACGGATAAAGGTATACTGTGACCAGGTTGCAGACTGTTTTGTGGCGAGACAGCTTAACTTCTTCTATTTAGTTTTTAAAGGAGTTCTTATTACGGGTCCATTCCTAGTTAGGGGCATTGCGGTGCACAATTTGCTCTAATGCCAGTTTGACTCAAGGAGTCCTTTAAATTGCGAATGCTATCAAACTTTTTTTACGTTGTTTCTTCTGGATTTTGTAAAATGTATGTGTTCTTGTGCTTTGTAACACAAACGTCAATGAAAAGTAAAAATTTGCACATTCAACTATTACAACCCTAAAATATTTTTTGTCGAAACTTCGCTTGGGCGCACGCATAGTCGGTCGTCCGACAGCAACGGTCGCAACTGTCTGACTGTCTGACTGCATCTAATCGTCGAATACTCAGGCAAGTCCGACGATCGATACGCATCCAATGCTGTGCGACACTTGCGAGTCGTTGCTGTCGTCCGACCGACTATGCGTGGGCCCGCCGTCCGGCCTTATAGAGGTAGTTCGGTGCCCTGATTACGAAAATGACATTCTTTTTTGACGGTGGCGCCACCTGGCGCCAGTCGGCGTCACCTTATCACCACACTATTTTTCACCAATTTGGTACTAGGTCCTTTAGGCCGATGGCAGACTTTGCGAATCGCGCGATTCGCTACTAGCGGTTCGACGCGATTCGCAGGTCTGACCATGCGGCCTTGGGTTTAGTGATGCCTGATTCGAATATGACATTCATTCATTCTTGGCGCTAACGCTTTTTGGCGCCTATATCATTCGTCAGCACCCTCCCAGTGATTAGATCGCGACCAGGACTAAGACTTGGGGGAGAGAAGCGCTCCGGAGTAGGCCGGACGCATAGTCGGTCGGACGACAGCAACGACTGCAAGTGTCGCACAGTATTGGGTGCGTATCGATCTGCGGCACTTGCAGTCGTTGCTGTCGTCCGACTGCTGCTGTCGGACGACAGCAACGACTGCAAGATCAATACGCAGCTACTATTCCACACTACAGTGGGACTTTCGAAATACGATCACGCGCAGTCACGTGTTGTCTGGGTTTGCATTGGGTGACCGCGTCGCCTTCCATTTGCGACCGCGGTTTATGCGACACCTGCAGTCGTTGCTGTCGTCCGACAGCAGCAGTCGTTGCTGTCGTCCGACCGACTATGCGTCCGGCCAGTGATCACGTCACCCTTGGATCTCACACTCTCATTCTGAGCCACACAGTGCTTGATTTGCTTACCGTGGTCTCCTGAACCTAAGCCTTATTAAGTCCTAAAGGGCCTATGGATAGGTGAGCACAGGCCTAGAAAAGCGGGAGTTACAGTTAAAAAGCCCTGCTTTCTGGAACGAATGTCATATTCGTAATCAGGGAACAAACCCCTACACAGAAGATTACACCGAATTTGGGGAAAACAAGTGTCGTAACAAGGTGACGCCAACTGGCGTCAGATGGCGCCACCTTGTCACGTATAAAATAAATGCCATTTTCGTAATCAGCGCATCGAATTACCCCTAAGGGCAAAGTTTCATCGAAAAATAAAGTTTGGGATTTTGGGGTTGTGATAGTTGAATAGTGTCGTGAAATTTATGCTCTATTTCGGAAAGACGAGAAGAAAATCAGGGTCTCATCCAGTAAGGGGGGCATCAAGTGCCCTCACCCCACCCCCTAGACTGCCTACACTCCCCCTGGCGCACAGGTTTCTCGAAGTACGGGACCCCGTGAGCCAGGGGGAGTGAAGGCAATCTAGGGGGTGGGGGGGTGAGGGCAGCCACTGGACGTTGCATCACAATGCCCCCCCCCCATACTGGATGAGACCCGAAAATCGCGTGCAGACCATACATCATAAGAGACGACGGCCAAGAGAAAAGAATTTTTTTAGCCGTCGTCTCCAATGGAGTGTGGTCTGCACTCGATTTTCTCTCGTCTTCGAAATCGCAGGGTACCTTGTGATCAGTAGGGACTAAGCCTAGGAGGGGGCAGGGGAAGCGAAGATTGCTCACGAAGCTGGGTTTCTCTAATTTAATTTTTAAACTTGTCGTACGCTCTAAACCGCATGCCTCACCCCCTGACTGGAACAGACCCGACATTACTGTGGGTGAAATAAGGGGTTCGCTATAGAGATTTGTTCTCATTGAATGTAATCTAGTTTCAAATATGGTTTGTTATGTGGTCAGTTTTATTCTAGGTTCAACGCAGTGTTTCGTCTGGTGAATCAATGGAGCGACAAGAGGTGTCTTGCAGAGGTTGGTGGTTGGATTCGTCACTTATATTAGTCACTCTTTCATAGTGAGCTGAGGTGGTGAGGGCGCTTTCATAGTCAGTCGGGCGCAGTGTTGCTCGGGGGGAGGGGGAGCAACATCGCGTCAAGATTACGGAAACGCTCATTTCGTATTCTCGGCAGTTCCTCCCTGCTGCTTAGGCTTAGTCCGGGTGTGGTCACTAGGACAGAAAGCGATTTTCCGCTTTTCGCACGCGAAACATTTTTCGCTGCAGGAACCTCAGGTCCACCCTGATCAGTGGAGGAGGTTCCCGCAGCGAAAAAATTTCGCGTGCGAAAAGCGAAAAAGTCGCTTCTGTCCTAGTGAACCACACCCGGCTTAGTCCTAGATGACTTTTCCAGCGTAGCCCCCCCCCCCTTGGGCCACATTGCGCCGTCAGTCGTCCTATCGTAACGGTCACACAGCATTAGAAATGTATCGATTGCCCATTCCGATCCCTGCCCGCCGATCGATGCGCATCTAATGTTGCGGTCGTTACGATCGTTAAAATCGGACGACCGACTATGAAAGCTCCCTTAATAACGTCGTTGGGCGTCATTGAAAGAGGCGTTGGGAAATAGTCAACCCTCTCTTGGCGCGATGATTTGTCTGGTTCACCAATGACATCCTAATGAGGTCGGTTTCCCCACTTTCTTCACACTTTGGGGCACGGCCGAGTCGGTAGTGCTCGGGAACTGTGAGGGTAAACTTGAAAACGCACTCGAGGCGAATTGTGCTAATGGAGGGTTGTTAAATTTACCTGTACAGTTTGCGGGCTACCGACCCGGCCGCGCTCGCCGCGGCCGCTCCCCAAGTCTAAAGAAGGTGCCGAGCCAATGAGGTCATCACAACCGTCCCGCCTTCCGGCCATCGTGTTCACTAACTTTGAACGCAACATTCACGAATTTTTGCCGATTTCTTGAGTTGTTTATATCCAGGCTGCCATGTCGGAGAAGTCACTACTGCACAACATCCTATGATCTTGACAATGGCTTCATAAAGTTCCACGTCGGCTATCGAACGCGTGATACACTCTTAAAACGGTCAGTCATTGCATCAGATGATAATTTTAATGCATTTTCTTATTTCTACGAAGTTTATTTTTGGTATTTTTCTTGGGATCATGCATAACCTGTCGTCGCTAGTCTGCACACAGTTGCTGTTGAAACACAGTCAGCTGGCTGCAGTAGTTTCTTCCATTCCAGTAATAGCTTTGAACGGAAACATATTGGAAGTTTACCACAACTTCTATGGGAATATATGTCCTAAATGTTCGTAGGAAATTGCTAACAAAAGATACTCTCTGAAAATTTAAGTCGAGTCATTTTGAATGAGTTGCGCTTGTACTGTTGGTTACGTTTTTCTGTTACCACAACTAAAATTACAACTGTTTGTTCTTCTAGTTTCCTATGGTTTCCTTATTTCCTAATATGTAGTAAGCAGGGATTGCTTAGGCTGGTGTCAGAGTCCGCGACCCGATTTTCGCGATTTTCGCGATTTCGCGATTTTCGCGATTTGCGCGATTTTCGCGATTTTCGCGATTTGCGCGATTTTCGCGATTTGCGCGATTTTGCGCGATTTTCGCGATTTTCGCGATTTGCGCGATTTTGCGATTTTTGCGAAACCTGCGATGGATCACAGGAGTTGGAGGTGCCCCGATGAATACTGCGAGGTGCTGTTTAATCCTGGAAATTGAAGGAAGACTGCCCGTGATTCTACTCGTTTAATGTTATGTCTATTATTCATTGAAATGCTCATTCGTTCAGGGACGGAACTGCATATTAAACGCGACAGATAGAACCATGAAGAACAGTCTCCCAATCCCCACTCTAAATTCATGAATTCGGCAGCAGGATCAATGATAAATTTGAAAACGTACTCACGGTGCCCGTGCACTAGAGCGTTTTCAAATTTCCCGCACAGTTCGCGGGCACTACTGCTCGTACCGGGTGTCCCCCAACAGGCCCACCGCGCGGCGAAGCAAGAGACGCAGACGCGGCAAAGGGACGAGTCGCAGCGCATACTGTAGCGGTTAGGCGTCAGGTTAAAGAGAGTGTACCATACTACGTCTCATATCGCACAGCACGCGCTGCAACTCGTCTCTTTGCCGCATCTGCGTCTCTTGCTTCGCCGCGCGGTGGGCCTGTTGGGGGACACCCGGTGGCCGTGCTCGCTCGGTACCTGATACCGTGTTTAAAGTAGGAGGGTGGATTGATTCGTTACTCTCAATTCCTGCCTGATCCGTCGCAGGCTTCGCGCGGATCACAAAAATTGCAAGTGGCCCATTTGAACAATTGAAACACTGAATATGAAGCAAGTGGAAGAGAACACCTTGCAGTATTGAATGAGGCACTTGAGATTTCCGTGACCGTCGCGCAAATCGCGAAAATCGCGCAAAAAATCGCGGACTCTGACACAGCCTTAAGGTTCATAGAACAACACGGTAAATATTGTGATAGCTACCACATATTAAGCTAATATTAATTGTTCCGAGGAAAGATTCATATGAAAAAACCAAATTATCATTCTCTGTGAGGGAAAGCAGCAGTTCGCTGGCCTAATTGCTCGTTGCAATTATTATCTAAACCTATGCTTTTAAACTTCACCGCAGTTTGTCGCGAGTTTTGTCTTCAAAAACGAGTCTTTCTGTGAATGTTTAGTAGTCTACAAGGAAAGATGCAGCTTCTTTAAAGTTTATGATTCTATAGAACCTCCACCTATGAGATACCATTAATCCTTGTAGGATTGGAGCAAAACACGAGAGGTCAACTAAAGTTACTGAAGTGTTGGGAAAAATCGCTAAATATATATGGTCGGCTATCTCTTATGTAAACACCTTGTTGCTGAGATGCTACAAACAATGTGCACCACAACGGGCATGGTTCACTAGTACCGACAGCGACTTTTTCGCGTTTCAGGAAAAAGTCGCTTTCTGTCCCAGTGAACCACACCCCGCCACAACCCCGGCAAAGAAGTAATTGTGGCACAAAAAGTTCGATTTCTTAATAAAGCGTGATGTCCGAATAGCTACATTCTTTGGCGCCCCAACGCGGCAGGTGGAATACCACTATGTTCATATTCAAGGCAAGGCCTGCTGACGAATCGCAGAGTTGAATGGTCTGCACGAATTTCGGTATATACACCTTGATGGATCGGTTTGGCATGTGAACTTAGAATTCACTTCATGGTCTAGCTAAACTTCTCGAACTTCAACGGAGTTTTATCGCATTCGAAAACCCCAACGAGGACCGTTTCCTTGAAGGTGGTCATCGGGAGCTGTATCCACCACCAATCATGCAGAATTCAAATCATTCTCGAGTTGAATTCTTTGCCCATTCATCAGCGGTTCACTGCTAATAAATAAGCATGGATTCATCTCGAGAACAGTCGTCAACAGCTTGTCGTCCTCACTGTGTGCATCGAAATTCCATTGTTTTATTTTGTTTTCGGGGCTTTTTATAAAGGGGGGGGGGGTAGGGCCAAGCATGGTCCCGTTGGTAGCTCCAGAGATTTTCCTAGTAGTAAGTGTTTTCATTGAGCTTCTCCGGAATTTTAAGCAAATTGTTCTCACAACTGCACCAGAATCGTACGAGGGCAACGAGAACCCTGGCTGTGCAATGAATGTTGCTCGTCTGACGTTCATGCCGTCTGACGAAGAGATGCTGGACTGGTTCTGAAAGTCGTGGGATATCGAATTCAGCATTGATTTCTGTGCAGGAGTCACAGCTCAACTCTGTTTCTTCCGCAGTACGACGCAGAAGCGCTTCGGCTTCTGTTGTTGTTCAAAGAATCTTCTGTCGTATACTCGTACTTTTGTGAATTTCGGCCGACCAAAATCCCTACCTGTCTAGTAGAGCAGACACTCCTTCGATCTCAACGCAAAAGCTTCCACTCGCAACATCTGCGCCCGTCGTATTTGCTTAACCTTGCCTTATTCTTTTCCACGGCTTTAT
>MU897800.1:0-18855 GCA_036418205.1 Ostertagia ostertagi | reverse complement strand
GACGAGAGTAATGCCGAGAGTGAACGTACGCACGGAGACACAGACGGCTCGCGGGTGGCGAGAGTGAATGCCGGCGCGGAGAGCGGTCAACATCGGTCCAACGTCGCTCCAATATCGGTCCAACGTAACGGTTGACCCTGTTGAGAGGTACGTGAATGATTGCTTTATCACCAGCACTGTAGTAACCTTTCGTTAACAGCAGCAGTCAGATCCATTAGAAGCATGCATGCCGCCTAATGCAAGAGCTCGGCTACTCAGTTGTACGAAGTCTACTTCGACATGCGCGCGGTAGCGAGCGGAGCCAGCTGGTACACAATATAGGGAAAATAATTTTTATGTGAATATTCAAATAATGAGCCGGCTGGGAGACCAGAGAAACGGACCATATCTCCGCTTCCCACTCGACGCCCGTTCTCGGGCGCCTCAGTGTTCCTCTCTCGGAAAGTTGAGCGGCCTGAGTTTATAGCAACGCGTTTGGTGGCACCATGCCAATCCATCTCCAGTCGAGTTGCTCCAGTTGTGCCGCTGCTGGCAACGCAGCTCGTCCAAATCACCAACTAAACTAGTGGGCGGATCGCTTTTGGGGCGGAGTGCTTTCGAAGTCCTGCTCAGCAACCAGCGCACCTTTCGTCGTGAAAGCGCCACATCTCGCTTCCTTGGCAGCCAAGTAACTGCTTCGTGTGGTGCATATACTTCCCCGATGCGCTCCCTCTTCATCGTGCTTCCCTGTGAAAGAATTGCTCAATTTCAAATCTCGGTTGTAGGACTGCATAGATGGCAGAAAGAATGGTAAAAACAAGATCAATATCTTAGGTATACCAAGCACACGTGAAGTTGTCGGACAGCTTGCCCACAGTGGACGGAGCCTGTGTTTGAGGGGGCGGGGTTTTTCATAACTTCACATAATTGTTACAAATTGAGAGAAGGCTTAGAGGTTGGAGAAAGGCTGGATTGAGGATGGCTAAGAAGGAGAGGTAAGGTGCTGGCGGTTTTGGGGTTTGTCAAAACAATACAATTAGTTCCTGTATCTCAATGACATGGAAAACTGTGCGGATAAAAGTGCGCAACACGCAGCAACGAAGCTTCGTTGGAAGCAACAACCTCAGATGAGGTCGTGTCGAACAATCTATTCTCTGGGTAAGATAGAATAGTTTGAGAGTGTAAGACTTATGCCGTTCTTGCAGCTCAAAAACGCGCGACAATGGCATAACTGAGCCGCCAGAGCCTTACAAAGTGAGCTAATGTCGGCTAATGCGAGCTAAGGTATGCAATGGCTGGTCAGCGCACCCTATGACACGAGAAAAGGTGGAACGCTTAGGGAGGGGGAGACTAATTGATACGTCGATGGATGGCGCAGTCATGGAGCAATTAGGACAACTGTCGGGACACACCGGTCCCTCTGTCTGTTGTTGCTGGGCTTCGTTTTTCATTGTGTCGGCAGTTCATTAACTGTGTTGACGTAGAGTTGCTGCCTAGACTCTGTAGTGTGCGGACACGTAGGTAGCTCCCCATCGTTTGTGAGAAATGCATTATGCGCGCTATTTTCTCTCTCTTCGTGGATCATGGGTTGTGATCACACAGTAATGTTGTCTTTCAGAAAGGATCCTGCGTGACGGCATTAATGGAAGTTGGCGATACGTGTTGGCGTTGCAGTTTCGTTAGCACGACTGTCGCGAGTTAGAGCGGAGTTAGGCGAAGAGGAGAGGACGAAGTTGGTTGCTCGCCCATTGGGCGGAAGCCTTTTATCACCTCTACTCGCCCGCCTTATTGCAATTCGCTTATCGTTATCGCCAACAGCGACTCTTATAGGGACGGAGCTATCTAATCAATACGTAGGTAATTCTTCACCGCTAATTGCCCTCGACTACTCGGCCTTAATCGCGTATCATTTATACGCTTGCTTTTCTTATCATAGACTAATCACCTAATCGCCTGAACGCCTGATCGCATGCACGATCTCCAACTATAAACGCTGCATGACAGGTTTGCTAACCGCTAGAAAATGACAAGGCACTCATTTTATGCGCTTTCCGGAGCTTCTTTTTGTTTTTTGCCACTGACAGATCACTTCGCATCTTCAATTATTTGTATTAAAGCGAGTAATCACAGCTAGTGGTGTGGGTAGATCGCAGGGAGTGCTATTATTTTAGCAGAACTCCGCCCAAAGTATCTGCGAAAGACTTTTTTCATTTTAGAAAGCCAAGCAAAGAAAGCGTTCAAAAAAGAGTTCACAAGGAGAGACGACTGAAAGTGCGATGACGGGTGAGACAGAAACATCGAAGGACGAATGACTGGAAAGGATTGCCTCCTATATCCCAAACTGATCTCGCTCCTCCACCCTGCGTGTATTCCGTATGCTACTCGATCTGATGGTTAGAGGGGATGGGGGCTTGATCTCGGTGCAGTAGTTGGTGTCGTTATCAGGAATAATGCCAGGGGATGGTGGAGATTTTGTAAGGTAGAAGAAATCCGGTATCAAGTGCGTCCCGAATGCATTTTGGTGCTCTTTCTAGGTGAAAATTGTGAGTACTAAAAGCGACACGAATTATTTCACCAAATGCCTCTCTTCTTTTATTATATTATTAATTATAAATTCATCACAACCACTCTGCTAAGAATTCTGTAAGCATCTGAAGGGTCCATTCCAGTTAGGGGGGTCATTATGATGAAATTCTCGGACGAACTGCAATGTGAACTCGAACATTCCAGCTTTTCACGCATTCAAGTGACTGCCCTCACCCCCACCCCCGTAGACTGGCTACACTCCCCTGGCTCGGAGGGTTACCCCAGCTTTCTGGAAAAACTGCATCATGATGCCCCTAACTGGAATAGACCCCCTAATCTGAATACTATCTACTTCATTGTCGGCAGTTCTTGTTGTACATTACATAGTCCCTGTGTCTGTTGTCTTACAAAACGCCTACTCCTGTAATTCACTTAAATTAAAAGTGGTATAACAGCAAAATGTGATTGCTTGGATCTTGGCCCACTTTTTTATGTGATTCGTTCTAATATTAATTTGATCTGTAAAATAAATTTTGTTTGAAGAGTGATTTATAAATTTTTATAACAAATAAATTATTAAACCTGATACTCAAATTTTATGCAACCGATAACTTACTGTAAATTGGCCTTTGAAAACATATAAATGTGAAAAAAATAAAAAAAATAACCTGGCTTTCTGAAATAAAAAAATACGAAAAATTCACTTCAAGAGTTAAATTTTTATTGTAAGAGAAATCTTTTGTTTTATCAGGGTATTGTTTTTAAGGTGAACCCGGGTATGTCTGTAACGACAAATTGGACAAAGTGTTATAGAATGATTTTTGGTCAAGGATTAAATTCAAAATTTTGACCAAAGTTTGGTTGACAACATACTGGAGTCGGTGGGTATCGTGCATAATCGGTAGTTGGGAGGGGGGGAGGGCGGGGGCGGGGGGGGGGACCACGCGGCGGCGCGGCGCTCTGTTCGTCTGCTCCTCCAAAGGCTTAGTCCCAGGGAGTTACTATTTCGCCATCACGTGGCAGTTTCGAAATACGCGCATCGGGGACTAAGCCTTGCAGGAGGAGACGAACAGAGCGCCGCGTTGCCGCGTGGTCCCCCCCCCCCAACTAAGATATTACCTGAAGTCATTGTGTAACATTCCTCACACACGCAGATCAACTATCACCACTTTAACACGAACTTTATGCATAGAACCAATAAATTGCACGAAAACCCCTGGCCTGACTTGAAGCTACGTGCCAGAATCGCCGATTGCAGCAGGGGCGAAGTTATACGAGCTGTATCGACTAATAGTGGCACGATCCACTTTTGATTCTTGTAGAATGAGCAGCGCTAGCGCACAATTGCGCCCCTCCTCAATCGCAATTACGATCGGGGGAAGTACTGACGACTGGCTCAAACCATCCATGTGGCCATAGCCCGATGGACGTGTGATTTGAATAGGACGGATTTGGCGATTTTAAGAGATCGTTCTCGACAAAGCGGAACTGTATTCCGGGAATACAAAGGAGAAAAAACTTTTCTTCGGAAAGTAAGCCATTTGTTGGATTTTGGGGACGGAGTTGTCGATGTGTCAGCTTGAACAGCTTCGACAGGAACCATTGATCCACTTAGAGCGAGGGGGGGAGAATGCGTCGACATCAAGCACAGCTTCTCTAGAGCTTAGGTTCTAAACCACGGCCAACAAGTTCACTTTTTGAGATCCTGTTTTTTACTCCAGCGAAAACACACCGTCATTGACTACGTTATTTGCGCTAACCGGGTATTTTTCTCTTTATGTATTTGTACTACAATTTAGTAAAGGCAAATTCCGGGATTTCTGGCGAAATTTAGGTTTTCCCCGTCAAATATGGAGCAGTACGCAAGGGCAGACCATGTGCAGAAGTGGCGGGGCGTTTGATAAGGTTTAGGCGCTAGGGGCCTAGGTTGGAGCATTGGCGCCGCCCCAAGCCCATTGAGCCCGCCCACCGTCCTACGTGATCTTCCAAACAACCACCTGGAACGCTAGATGTTAAGCCGTTGTTTGGAAAGTCGTAGGGGAGTATTTAGCGGATTTCAATTGCGAAAATCAACATCAAAGCCTATCTTACGACCATTTTGGAGAACGTTGTCATCATTCTAGTGAGAAGAAAAAAATTTCAAGATAAAAAGCAAACAAAAAACACAGGAAAATAGAAAAAAATAGGGAAACTAGGAAAAATCAGTTTTGCTGACTTTTTGTGGTCGTGTCGGTTGATGGCACAAAGCCAACAGTTGCTGTAGACATGTCCAAACACGTAATTTTCCCAGCCCTGGTTCGTAAGCGACTAACGAAGAGGAATTTCTAATTTTGTAGTTCTTTGGAGGTATTTCCTGCTTTTTTCATTACCTTCGATCAACTTAGCATCCAGCTCTTCATACTCGAACAGGTGAGTCCCTCGTTTTATCCCGGAGTTTGCCTTTAACGCCTTATCCTCTATCTTTGAGCTATAATCCCATAGCTGTAAATCCCATGCAGAGATTAGGGCGTCATTGACTGACCGGTCTCATTTTTGCGGATCTTCATTCTGATGGAGTCTCCTCTAGTCCTCCTCCTCACCACCGCCATTATCCCTAATTATGGCGCCCATGCAACCACACGATACTCGTAGTGGATGGAAAGCAGTTTTTAACCGGCAAATTCTAAATGTTTCTGCCAATTCCATGCACATTTCGTATGGGCATTGCGCAAAATTCCCTCGCCATCCCAAAAAGGGCATTTTCCCTACAAACGCGACTCCTTCAACTTCCACCTCCACGACATCCTCCAAGACCTCAACTAGGACACGCATTAAAAAATTACAATTGCACCCAAACCCATCTCCAAGAACCACAAAAGCCCTATTGAGGTTAGCCAGACGCACGACTGACCGGGGTCTCATCCCACTTCACACACCACCTTATACAGGGTGAGGCAAAATTGCTGGTGCAATAATATTTCGTTGATAACCCCAACTTTCGGATATCGACTGTATGTATAGAAGAGGTAGGGTAAAGTTTATTGTGCACCAAAGATTGATTCCTTACGGTGAGATAAACCGTTTAGACAGGGTTAGCTCCCGAAGTAAGCGTAAATTACGATGTTTCTGCCGCAGTCACGTGCAATGTGCGTCGCATCGACGCGCTTTCTGGGGCGTCCAAGGGCAGCGGTCAACCGAAAGGCTTGGTGATTCAGCGTTTTGTAGTGTTCTCTGGGCACTCTCGCATATGCACACTATTACAGCATCTCTGCTTTCTTTCCTTCCTTCAAAAGGCTTAGTCCTAGAAAAGCAGAAAGTATGCGCTTTTCTGTCTGGACTCTCATGGTTGAACACTGCCCCGTAATCTTTCTGAAGCAGCAACCTTAAGGGTTTGCAGACAATGAGGCTACCCCTGCTCTCCAGGGTAGCAATTGAAAAATGGAGGAGCGTCGCAGCGTTCGCCTCGACCTCCTTTAGACTGCGCGGCATGGCTGAACGCGTAGTCCAAATTAGGTCATCTCTGGGTGCTGCCTCATCATACGCGAGGCCAGTCTGACATGCGGGCCAAGCTCCACCTCCTACAGTCCATATCTCGAAGTCTGATTGGGCGTGTCACCGGAAATGACGTGGCAGCCACCGCACTTGATAGAAGTTGCGCGGATAAGCTGCTTCCACACGCTTTGCTGATATCTGGCGGAGTATTTTATCCACACAACATCTATCAAGTGCGGTGGCTGCCACGTCATTTCCGGTGACACGCCCAATCAGACTTCGAGATATGGACTGTACATAAACGGCACTCAGTATAGTTGGCGAGTTTGCTCGACGCATTCTCTCCTCGTTGAGAGAGCGCAGAGAAAACGAGAAGTGGGAGGCGAGCACACGCTTCAGCGCGTCAATGCGTCGCGCATTGTACGTGACTACAGCAGAACATTATAATTCACGCTTACTTCGGGTGCTCACTCTGTCCAAACGGCTTTAAGTCCCTTACGGTGTAGTTAGAGTTGGCTCTCCTTTCGGCTGAGCTTCTGTGTTTGGGCATCCCAATTTGCAATCCGGTGAGTGGACATTACTCTTTTGAAATGCATTATATATAACATGGTGTAAAAACATGGAAACTTAGCGGGAAATCCCCTCTGGAGAAAACAGAACAATTTAACATAGCATTTGTGTTAGCCAGGTGCTTCACCTGACGAATCGGCCTACAAAATATACTGTCTTGTTTCATCTTTTGACAGGTGATTCGGAACCTTGGCCTATTGTTATTGTTATCTCACTTATATGTTCCGTTCTGTTGACAGTAGAAAATTCAGTTTTTTGGCAGCTCAAGTTGATATTTTATCTATTCTTCTTTTTCTTATAGGGTCATTCTCTGAAATAGGAGCATGTTGACGTGAGCCAACCTGCTTTTATTATCTCGACTGTGGAAGGCCATGTGGCACACGATAACAGTTCGCTTTACTCTAGCTATGCGATTCGCCCAGTAGGGGTCAGTTCTTATTTATTATATCTCTACATTTTTAATGTATGTCTATTTCAGCAACGATCGTTCTATGCTGCTTTGTGATCCTGACACTCCCACAAAACTCACTCACTTTGAAGTGTTGGCACGGAAACTCGGAACATAATAATTTTGACACAAAAGCAGGGGTGGAGTTATTGTTGTCATTACGATCCCGCTTGTTTTTCATCATCTTTGTCAGACTTTGCGAATCGCGCGATTCGCTAGGGTCCGCGGTCCCGTTGCGGTACCAGCCAATTGAGTGATTCACGCACGCGACGCAGACCGAGCGTAATCGCGCGATGAAGTCTGACATCGGCCCGACACTGGCTGAAGCATTTCATTAATGACATTTATGATACAGGAGCAAGAAAATTCTCGCAAATCACGGATTATGGAATACCTAATGCGCTCCTGAAGCTGGGAACTAACATATTATTAGAATTGAAGTGCGCCTAAATGCATTGGCCGATGTCAGACTCTGCGATTGGAGCGATCGGTCAAATGCCAATCGCGCGACCATCGCGCGATTCGCGCGACGATCGCGCGATTGACATGAGTCCCATCATGACCAATCGCTCCAATCGCGCGATGGGCGCGATCACTCCCGTTGTGGCTGGGCGCCCCTCTCGATCGATAGCTCAGTCAACGTATCGATCGAGAGGGGCGCGCCAGCCACAACGGGAGTGATCGCGCCCATCGCGCGATTGGAGCGATTGGTCATGATGGGACTCATGTCAATCGCGCGATCGTCGCGCGAATCGCGCGATGGTCGCGCGATTGGCATTTGACCGATCGCTCCAATCGCAGACTCTGACATCGGCCCATTGGAGTCAACGGTGTTTTTCGATTTTGATTACCCTAATTTGCGGTAGATGTGCCCGCGCCAATATCACGTAAAAACACCTCCTCCTCGTGCATTGTAATTTTCGTACACCTTGGAAAATACGTAAATTTGTTATGTAGGTAATTCAATACGCTGATTACAAAAATGACTTTCATTTTTAGCGCTGGCGCCAGTTGGCGCCACCTTGTCACGACACCTGTTTCACCAAATTTGGTGTAAACTTCGTAGTATAGGGGTTATTTGGTGACCCTGATTACGAATATGACATTCATTATAGGCGCTGGCGCTATTTGGCGCCTATTTTCTGCTCGTCTGCGCTCTCCAACCGAGACATGTGCACTAAACAACGTTAACGCCAAAAACGAATGTCATATTCGTAATCAGGGCACCACTACCCCTTACACAAAAGTTTACACCAATTTTGGTGGAAAAAGGGTCGTGACAAGTTGGCGCCAGCTGGCGTCAAAGGGCGTACCGCTAAAAATGAATGTTGTTTCCGTGATCGGGAATTGCGGCCAGCTTGCCGCGCACTGGTAGAAGAGTGCTTGTTGTAGCGAGCCTTCGATCATTCCTATGGAATTTGAATAGTCCCGTTGTTCCGTTTTTTCAGAGATTTGTGTGTCCGTTTGTTTTTTCTGATACGCAATTTTTTCTCGCAATCTTCAGATTTTTCTGAAACTTCTTTCATTATTAGCTTGTTAAACAAGATTCTCTTAGGTCTAGACGGACACTATTGTGGACTGGCGCTTTTCTGAGGAAATATTTAAAATTTCTCGTGAATAACAGCCTTACAAAAAGTCCGGCACTATTACCCTTTACTGCCTCACTCCTCGAGAACTGAGCCGGATTTTTATCGAAATTGGTCATTGACTGTGAATTTGGCCAGAAACTTGCCTTCGGGGGTAATTCGACCCGTAGAACACGAATATCACATTTGTTTACCGCTAGAACGCCTGGCGCTCGCGTCAGAAGCGCCGGCGCCAAAAGGCGCCAGAACATCTCGGATCCCCAAATTCGCTGGAAAGTTGTCCTCAGAGGTATTTTGACCCGTAGAATATGATTATCACATCAGTTTGTTACGAGTGAACCTGTAGCCTGCGCTACGAGCGCCCGCGCAAAACTGTTGTGATAGCGCCGGCGCCTGTGGCGCGGGCGCCAAGCGTTTTCGCTCTAAACCGGTATTATATTCGTGATCTACGGGTCAAATTACCCCTGAAGGCAAGTTTCTAGCAAAATCCACAGTCATGGACGAATTTCGATCAAAATCCGGCTCAGTTCTTGAGGAGTGGGGCAGTAAAGGGTAAATAGTGCCAAAAAAATCGTACTGTTGTTCCGTTTTTTCTCTATGGCTTTTTGGGACATTCTGCTAGATTTCAAACTTCAAATTGCCACAAATTCTTCAAAGTCGCTTCAAAAACCATTAAAATCAATTTATGTTACAGTATCTGCGAGATTCTTTTCAAAAAGAAACCGTTCCTTCTGCAGAGGTTTCTATTAGTGACATCTGAGAATGTTGGTCCGCTTAAATTCGTTTTCTTCTTCCCGCCACTTTGATTTCCCTGGCAGACCTTTTCGCTTGTACTCAGTGGGACACGACTTATATCAGTGAGAAATCTCGCTCTTGGATGAGCCATTCAATCGCCTATGGTGCGTTGTCGTAAGTGACTTAGTTGAAAGGATGTCCTTCTTTGCTGCCTTGGCACCTTGAAATTTTTTGACTGGTACTTGAGGTTACGACCCTCTCCCCTTCCACTGGACAGATACGACCTCCTCGTTGTTCTTTGCAAAGGGGTTGACCCTGGCTGCAGGTGTGGTCGACATAGTTCAAGTTGGTACTATATTTGTCTATGGCGTTATTATCGCGATTTTTTCAACTGAGTAGAGAGCTTTTTTGTCATCAAAAACGTCAAGCAAGAGGAAGCGAACTGTCCTCAAGCTGACGTACACCTGTGGAATCTGACGCGAGTATGATAGGAATTACGATAAGATTTATTAGAAAATACGTTTCTCTGATACTGATTCGGTCAGTGTCTTCTGAAGTCCAAGAGATGTGTACAGCAGTGAGGTGAGTAGGCCTGTTTTTTATTAATAAAACAAAATGTGCGGGATAAAGATCATGTTCATGATGTAGAAAGAGGGTAGTTTTTTTTTTCGAGCGGTAGAGCATGTGTTCATTAGCCATACTGTGCACAGAGGATTCCAACGGAAGTCATCCAGGTATACTGTTCCCAGGAAAGTTTGCGTGATTTTCTTCTCAGAAGTGCCTTCATATCAACCTGCCTCACTCTGAAACTCGACCATCAGCTTTTCGCTAGTTTTGCCCGTTAAAGGCAAAGGTCGGGCGCAGGCACGCTAGAGAAGTAATTCCCTGAGCGCCTGAGATTTATGTAATAGTCTGTAAACATTGGGCGCAACTGCCACAAAAATCCCATGAGGCCGCGGGGCGTGTCGGTTTCAAATCCCATAAGCCCAGGCCTCCTTCACTGCTAGTGGGAAAGAGGGTTTTGTTAACGGCCTTGTCGACGGTTTTTCTCAGTTTTTTTCCACACTGTCGTTCCACTTCGCATCTCTATACTCAGTTTCAATCGCCATAATACCCCCTTATTGAGCCCGACTTTTGCCTTTAAGTCCAAGCTCGATCCTGCTTTTCTTCATCAGCGGTATCGTCAGAGATTTTGGACCTGAGCTTTTCCCTGCTTCACCGCTTTTTTCACTTCTCCCGGATAAAGTATTACGGAATACAAAACATCACAGAACTCTGCATAGTTACCCTTCCTCACAAAAACGAGAAGAGCGTCGAGTGCAGACCATACACCACAAGTGACGACGGCCTCCAAGTAAATCTGGTTAGTAGTGGTTCATAGTGATAGCTGATTTTGGTAAATGATAGTTGTAATTAGTGACAACTGATAGAATACAACTGCAACAGGCTAATCATTTCATTGGCAGAAAACATTCACATTTTGTGGAAGGCCGTCGTCACTTGTGGTGTATGGTCTGCACTCCGACACTCTCTCGTTTTTTTGAAAGGGAGGGTATGCGAGTAGTAGAGTTCATGCAAATTTGCCGATGCGGAATAAAGCGGTAGGTCAATCAGGGAGTGACTAGATGTGAACCTTCGTCTTGAAAAATGATGACCCCACAGCTATTCCGCTCACGTCGTTTTCACCACGAGCAGATTCAGGGAAACATATCTGCATTTACTACATAATCGATAGTTGCGGTGAAGCACCACAACATTACTATGATAGCACTACCGTACCCGATCCGTTACAGTATCTTGTTTTTTGTCCTTTCTTTGTTTTCTATTGAGCTTTGTTCAGCGGGAGAAATTGACAAATCTTTGGAACTTCTAGCAGCTAGTAATCAAAAGAGATCACACGATTGCGAAAGGCTGGTAAAAATAATATCTCTTGATCGCTTTGAAAATCAGGATAAAAAAAAAAAAAAATAAAACAAATAGTGCCCTGAAGCCTTTCCGTATCAAGTACTAGAACGTAACACCAATTTTTCCAAGCTCGTCTTCAACTCCAGCAGGTTGTAACTAAGGATGGTCCCATTCTTCAAACCTACGTCAAAATTTCGTTTTATTTTGTTCTCTCTGAAATTTTTGGTATAGGGGTAAGGCAATGCTCTGATCACGAATGTCCGCATTCTTTTCTGGCGCCAGCACCAATTTGGCGCCATTTTGACGCTACAGTATACTCCTCCCATTGTCTCGTAACACTTCTTGTAAATTTGATAAGTTTCTTGTGCCTTACGAGGTTGTTCGGTGGAACCATTTTAATGGCCTAACGTTTCGACTGAATCGTCGTCTTCAGAGGCCTGAACGTGTTTCAAGCGTTAGACTTACGCTCTACACCACCAAGCGCCTCATCAACTCTAGCGGTTTCGACATCGTGTCAGAAACCCCTCGAGAAGATCAGGACAGCGCAAGAAATAAACTCACCGTCGGTTCCACCCTTCGAGCGGAAAAGTCCGCTGCCACACAGAGCGCTGATCAGTTAGAACTGAAGAATACCATACTGTCTCCTTATGTCAAAAATAGTCGGGAGACGCACGTAACGCTCTGTCATTCTACAGCTCGCAGTGCGGAATGAACGGCAGTAGATCATTTGTTATTGAAGGACACTCATCGCGGCTGTTCATTCTTGGATTTCTAGTGAATATCCAGAATGCTTCTAATGCCTTCCGCGCGGAAATTTCCGTCTCTTGAGCCAGCAGCGTGCACCTTATTTTCATTATTCACTTCCATATGGTCCATCACATATGTCGTCCGAAAGGTTGTCACACGTACCTGCGGTGCCAAATTAGCAAGATGTTCCTGGATACGAATAGCTAAAACATTAATATGAATACATACACAACACACAACATAAACATGGGTACATTTCATTCTCACACCAATCTACTATATCATAGCAGAAAAATTTTCTGCCGCTAAATTATTGAGATCACAGAAGTACCAACTTCATTGCGCGTGCTACTGCGTGCGCCATGCGATATATCACAAAGTAAAGGCACGAGTCAGGCTTGATGGACCAAACCAATCCCTTTTGTCGTCTTTGTGCATGGCTACGCACCCACAGAGACGTTACCATGCTCAGAATCCCAAACGGCGCCGTAATAAGGCTCCAGGGCACGTATTAAGCGCTTTCGCCGCCTGGCGGCGCTCCGACCGCCCACCTCCGGATGTGGTGCGTGGCTGGCATAACGTGTGAAATCAGCTAGGTTGATTGCCGTATCAACCGATAGAACGACTGATATCTTCAGAAAACTTGTTTGTACGTGCCTCTTCCCCAAGAGCAGCCTCCTTCACTGCTAGTGGGAAAGAGGGTTTTGTTAACGGCCTTGTCGACGGTTTTTCTCAGTTTTTTCTCCACTGTCGTTCCACTTCGCATCTCTATACTCAGTTTCAATCGCCATAACCCCCTTATTGAGCCCGACTTTTGCCTTTAAATAAAGAATCTAATACTTTGATTCATCTGCTTTTCTTCGAATTCCCGTACTGATTGTTTTCTCAGCCGTGTCGACCTAATATTCTGACAGAATGTCAAATTCCTGAGGCTGCACACCGAACCGCCACCGCCCCATGGGCGCGCGGTAGAGTGCAATGCTAAGCTGGTGGTAGGAATACCAAAGGATATGAGAGCACGACATTCTTGCAGCTCGCGTCAGAGAGCTGTTGCTAACACAGCTGAAGATGCAATAGACCGGTTATATTTTGTGAACCGCTTAAGCATTGGTGTTCAGTTGTATGTACTCGAGATCCGTAATTGGGGTAGGCGTGTTCACCGGAAGTGCACGTGTCACACTGAATGGACATCTTATTGTGATAAGGTGCCTCATGTATGCAGATATCAGGCCTAGCATGCTGGCAGCACTTCTAATCCAGTCCACGTCACTTCCGGTGACAGCGCCTACCCAAACCTACGGAGCTCGAACTGTATGTGTGTCGCCGCACCATCAACTGAAAAAAGTGGGAGTGAATGATAAGCAGCTAATGGAACTGAACAACCGCTAAACAAAATTGGGTAATGCAAGACTCGAGCTATCTTCACTTTTATGTATATTTTTATTTTTTTCTTCTTTTGTTCTTAAAAGGTTGTGCGTGTGTGTGTCCGTGTGTGTATGTTTGTCTGTCTGACCGGGAATTCATAGCACGCTCACCAGCTGTCGCCATAACTTGATTTTAAGATATGATATAGGGGTTGTAACATATCTGCTGGGGGCCAGAAAGTGATAACAGCTGATGGGGTCTGATAAGAAGCGTTCGAAAGCACATGTCACGAAATTCACACCGCAGGGCCCAGCAGCATTGAGGCGTTGCTTTGCAGATAGAGAGTGCAACTTGTAAGAGTGTATAGAGGGTGCAACGAGAACATATTTGATGGGGACGGAAGGTGATAATGGCTGATAGGGGCTGATAAGGAGCGATACAAAGCTATCGCATCACCGGTAAAAGAAGTTATTAGACCGCTAAACTATCCCAGTATCCAAGCATGGTAGATGTTTACGCCGAGGGCTGATAATAAGCAGCCCAAGTAATTGTATTAGTTATCCAAAGGTCATTCGGCTGCTAGACTTTGTTAGTTCTAGAAAAATGATGGATGTTTATTGGTATTCGAGCTATGAGAAATTACTGCTTTATCATCTGCTTACCTCAATTGAAAGCAGTGTGTTACTCAATGCAACAGCCCGGCTATACTCTGTTTCACAGAAGCCTATGTTGACATGCGCACGATAGCGAGCGGAGCAAAACTGGTTAATCAATGTTTTGTAACGGTATTAGAGTGTTAAACCTCTACGGCTATCTGAACACCTACTGAGGGCACTTTCCAGATGGGGCTGCAGTGGCAGCCGGAGGGTAGTGGAGGGAGAACAGGAACGGGGCAAGGAGAGGCCGAAAAATGCAGTCACCACCATAACACCATACAGTCAAGTATTAGTAGAGGTGTCGCTCTATTGGCATTCATGGTTATGATGATGCCCTCTACTTTATTTCGTAACAGATTGGTCCCTCCGCCAAACCCCTCCTTCCTTGCGAGACCTTGGCGTCCTCCTTCTCAGCTCATCCCCCCTCCTCCCCACTGCTCTCCAGCCACTGCAGCACCCTGTGAAATGACTGAAAGTGTACTAAGGAGGTGCTTATATAGCCGTTAGGGTATTATCACAATTATCGTTGCAATGCAATAAACACACAGGATAGAACCGTAAATTTGTAAGCGATGCATTCCCTCCCTCTTTCCTCCTCCCCCTACCCATTCCTGCTTTCCCCCTCCTGCCCATCCCTGTCTCTCCCCTTGCCCTCCCCTCCAGCTGCCACGGCAGCACCATGTAGAAAGAAGCTGAGTGTGCTCGATCGGTGTTTGCGTAGTCCGACTAATTCAGATTGGAGGTACCTGTTGGGCATTGCAAGACAGCAAGCCATGAAGAATCTTTCAAATGTTCTGCAATGAAAGATGTGATACTTCCTCTTACTCAAGGTTTTGTTTGAGTTTCTTTTTTCCAATATGTTTTGCCGATGAAGTGTACATGGTCATCATATCAGCTATCAAGAAATACTCAAAAATGTACCTGATAACGCGTAGAGGAATCCACTACACGCGAAATAATACAATCCCATTCCCGTTATATAAAAACCAGTTTGGTTAGACTCACTGCGACGCAGAATCACTGATTGTATTGTAAGCGCACCGTTCCGTCCCAGCGCCAAGCGAGCATAACCCTATGACACCCTACTGCTGAAATTCGCTTTGAATCTCGGACGGTATTTCTTATATCTAAGTGTTCCTTTGCGGTACTCAATGTGAATGTATCCAACAGGGAGATAAGTACATTAACTTGTGCCACGGCACCAACAAGGAAGACTTTCAGGGCAAGCCGCGCTTTTTGGAAATGGTTTCTTGCATATTGTAGGGACGCATGTATGGACCACAAAACCATGTTTCGTTTTCGCTGAACGGTTTTAGTAGTATCAAAAAAGTGGTGAATGATACCCTCGATGGTTCGATCCCCCGCGGCGACAAATTTTGCAATCAGGCTTGCGGCTACTTGTTGGCTCAAAATGGTCCTGACGATGACAATACGCAATAAGTTTTGACATTTAATCGACCATTCGTCAGGCGCCCACTCCGAAGCAAATTAGCGCTAGGGTATCGTACACCATTTAACAGCATATAAAGGATAAAGGATAAAGCATTTGCCGTTGATCAATCCCTTTTTGGGATGCGGCACGCATTCTACTTCCATTTGTACATTCGTAGTGGCGTTTGAATGCGATGTGGCCTATACAATGACTTGCGGGGGCCAGCCGATGTACAAGTCAGTGTTTTTATCCTCCCAGACAAGTCTGGTACCAATTAACCGACCCCGGAGGGATGGAAGGCTTGGTTGGCCCGGGCGACTCACGACCCAGGATTTGATCCCGGACCGCTCGCGTGGTAAGCGCGCCACTTGTCACTACACCACTTCCGCCACTAAACAGCAATTTGCCGCCCAATACCGCACCTTTATACTTATTTTTTGTCCACTGCTGAAAACGTTCAGCGAAAAGAAAACGTGGTTTTGTATTCCCTCCCATGCATCCACTACAATATTATTTATTTATTTATTTATTTTATTTATTATTTATTTAAAACTGCACTTAGGTGCGCCCAAAAACAATATGCAGAAAACCGTTTGAAAAAGCGTGGATTGACTTGACAACCTTCGCTTGTAAGGAAAACACGGAATATTGGTGATTAAGCTTGACAGTTAATGTTAAAAGAGCGGTTGTGAAGAATCAGGGAGTATTTTGAAGCGATAGCTAAAAGGAAAGCTAAACAGCTGAAAGGCTTTTAGCAGCTATGTAGCCTATTTCTTTGAGACGTAACACAGTAACCGTAGAGGCCGACCCCCTACCGACGTTTTGACTGCAAATCCCGACCACTGCCGTTGCGCTGTTTTGCTTCATAACTCCATTCAGAGAATCGTTTAGCAGATTTGGAAGGTAGATTTGAGATCAGCGTTCAAAGGCACATCTAGTGGATATACATCTTCTTGAATGGCCATGGCGACCTGGGAGCCTTTCCTTGTTAGTTCAGTCGCAAGGGACCGGTGTACACGTGTGCCGGTCCGCCTTCGCGCTCCTAGTGCTTCAACGCATGTGCAGCCGTGTACGGTGAACTGGGAAACCAGACAGATAAATTGTTTTTGTCTCTACTCTAAGTTGAAAGGAGACGCAAGGAAGAAAGGTATATATGTCATTATTGATTTTCCGTAAAGCCAGCTTGTCTCTATATGCTCGCAAAATGAAGTGAGTGATAAGGCAGCCAGTGGAGTAAGTCAGGGGAGGGGGGAGGGAGTGGGGAAGGGAGGGAAACCTACCGGTAATGAAGCGAAATTTGCAATCGGGTTGTGGTACCGTTTTAACTTGGTCATGTTGTGATAAGAAACATTACTTGGGTGGGTAGATTTTTATGTATATGAATGTTCTCTTTAATTTCTCAAGTGAAGTTAAGAATATCGGAACTAATGGAAACTCTTTCTTTCCCTTCGAAATTCATTTTGGAGTACATACAGTGCGTACCAAAAGTATGTGGACACCCTAGAATCGATTCTCAGGAGTCAGCTAAAGGCTTTTTGTGTTATGAAACCTTCACCATTCAACTCCTAGTGGTCGATAACCTACAATGACATTTTCGGCAAAAGATTTCGTTCTAACTTAGCGAACTATTTTTCATGGAAAGTTTTTTCTTTGTATCAAAATTATGTGGACACCCTGAGGCAGATGAAGTTTTTGCATCGATTTCCTAACCTATTTTTACTTCTCCTTTCGTTACTTATTCTGGCATCATTCCTCTTCACGGCAAGCGTTTTTCTGAAGAAGACCGAGCACAGAAATGGGATCCCCATGCTTCTGAACCTTCCTATTGCGAAATAGCACGTCAACCAGTCATGCGTCCTCGTAGGTTTGGAGAGAAATCCGAAATCCTGATGCTAAGCTCTCGACCTTGACTGAGGGTTGTTCTCAATCGCTACTTGTTCAAAACAGGAGAAGAATAGCCTTAATTTTCTCAAATTATTCTTTTCGTACTACTCAACTTTACGCATAAATGATCTTCCCGATCTTAAAAAAGACCAATCGGTGTCTCATTCAATCAATTGAGCACACGACACGAAAGAAGATGAAGAAGGCTTTGTATATGAATGCGGGTTCAGGTTGGCAAGGTTGGAATTCCCACTCAAAAAAAGATCACAACATGATAACTTGAACCCACGCAGACAGCGCTTTCGTGGAAATGGTAAAATTAGTATAAAGACTTTCTGGGGAAATTTCTCTTATAGACCAACTCGACTGGCAGAAAGAAGCTTATTCCTCACTATTCGGGTGGGTCTTGAGGTTTTTGGAGAGACTTTGGTCGGACCCGCAGATGTGCTCGAAGAGACAATTCGGAAGATGTTCATCAAAGGTCTGGGGTGGTTCCAAAAGGAGGGGACATTGAAGTTTGGCTTGCCAACATGTCAGGTAGACGACTAGGATTATAATGAGGTGCTTGAGTCCCGGCTACAACCTTTTTCGAAAAGTCATGGTTGCAAATCACTTGTTTTGCAGGGGAGGTCCCTGACACCATTCCATTTGGAAAAATGCTAAACGCAACGGCTTTGATTGGCAAGTCGGCTAGCGTATTCCTCAGACTTCATCCTTATTGAAAACGTAGAGGTATCGTGGTTCGCGGTCTCTACGTCATTGAACAAAAGAGTAATATCACAAGTGACCTAACACGTCGGTGAAATTTGCTAGTTGGGAACAGATCTGCAAGACATGTATCCAGACCCCATTCATAGCATGCCAAACAGAATGGCTCAACTTACTAGAAACTTTGGTAGGCTACCGATTTCAGATTCTGAAGATATTGCCGTTTTTCAAAAAGTGTCCACATAATTTTGATACAAAGAAAACTTTCCATGAAAAATAGTTCGCTAAGTTAGAACGAAATCTTTTGCCGAAAATATCATTGTAGGTTATCGACCACTAGGAGTTGAATGGTGGAAGGTTTCATGACACAAAAAGCCTTTAGCTGACCCCTGAGAATCGATTCCAGGGTGTCCACATACTTTTGGTACGCACTGTAGAGCATCTTCATTTTGAGATCTACTTCATTGCGACATGTGACCGTAATTTAGCACAATCAGCGTTACTGCAAATGATTTGGGTCAAATACACATTGTTATGTACCGCGCGTGTTGCTTGTTGGTGCGGATACGAGCAAGAGCGATTCCCTCTCACCATCAAAGAAATTTGCCAAAAAAATGGAAAACGAAATGATCATACCTGTTGAGGCTTTCCAGCAGTGTTGGGTCGCCAACAAAGGCTATTCCTTTTTGTCTGATGTTTTATGTTCAAGGAAATGTCACACTCTCATTCTGACATGTCCTTCAATTTGTCTGGATTTATGACGTGGGAGTCGGTGCCTGACATTGGACACAACATAAAACTTTTGACATGCGCTCACGATAGCTTACGAAAGTTGATCGAGAG
>MU897799.1:0-12372 GCA_036418205.1 Ostertagia ostertagi | reverse complement strand
GCTGTTTGAAACGAAATCCAGCTCCAAGGCAAACCCCGAGATAAGGCTCTTTAGTAGAGAGGAGAAACATGCCGTGAGGGAAAGTGTTAGGTCCGCATGTGCGGAGGTCGCGTCACCTCTCTCGCACCGAATACGCGGTTAGGGCGCTATTCGTTACAGACTTGCAGTCACTGCAACCCTCCCCGACCACGCCGTTCTTGTATGAGCCAGCGACGACGGCTGTGGCTACGCAACGTAAATTATGACGTAGAGGCCGATAGCACCTCAAGATGAGATATGAAATCGAGAGGTAGCAATAAGTGCAGCTGTGTTCGAGAACTCGTCCAGGCACGCCCCTTTCCCATCTCAACAAGGAGCGCTTCTGACAGAGAGGTGGTCCTCTGCCGAGGCGTGATTAGCGGTTTCTTGTTTTCGTTTTCTTTTTGAGATCACTCCCCACTCCCAACGTCATTATTGAACACTTTCACACACCTATTTTATTCTGGGGCTTGCCTTTAAAAATGAAAGGCGAATGGTAATGACAACAGCATCCAAAGTTTAACGATTTTGCTAGAAGGTGCCGCTATTCTGAAGGCCGGATAATAAAATAAGGAAAGAAGTTGTTAAAGCGAAGTTTTTCGTTGCGAAATGCTGGCCAGCCGCCTGGATCAGTTCTTTTTCCGATTTTGAATTTTTGTTTCAACGAGTTGTGAATTTTGGTGGGAACAGCGATCACGAATCGCACATTGCAAAGCCATTGAATGGCCGAAGCCTTCTCAAATACAACTACAACTGTAGTACAATCCTTAGGAAGGCGTTATCACAAAATACGTGAGCACCCTCTGAAACTAAAGCCTAGGAGGGGAAGGAAGTCTCTCCTCGCCGCTTTGGATTTCAGTCCCGGTATCAACGAGAAGATATTCTAGATGCGGTTTCAAATGCACTGCCACCACAATCCGTCCCCGTATCTTGCGATAGCGCCATTAAGGCTGTGCTCTAAATGTCACCCACTTGGTGGCAACACTTACCACCTTTGGAAATGACTTTGGGCTATGAAAACACCACTGCAAAGGTTCCAAAACACCTTTCATATTTTCCATTCTGCTTGGAGAAACGAGGGCAGCAAAGAAGACACGTTCGCTCGGAACACCTTTTTATTCGTCTGAGGGATTTCAAATGCAACAGGAAAGAGCGCGACAAAATGGATGATTGTTCTACTGCTGAATCTTCTTTGCGCCGGAAGCTTTGGAAAGAGGCATGCTGTGGACAAATAGGCTGAAATATGACTCTGGCGAACTGCAAAGCCGATTTGGAAATGAGATTTTTCGCTGCACGAGCGACAGCAGTGGCGCGGAAGCGATGAGGTGCTGAGGGATGCACACAAACTTAGCAATACATTTTTCTCGGAATTATTTTGCGCAGATAGATGTGACTTTATACTGAGTAGCTTTTTGAATATGGCTGACTTAATGGTAGCGGTCACGATAATTCGGTGGTAATCGAATAAGCAAGTAGAGATGCTATATCATGCCTAAAGGAGACGCGTCGAAAGCCCAAGAAGTGAGCTTTCACTTTTGCATATCCATTTTGTAAGAAGACAACGAAACAACTATTCTCTCTGGGCAATTAATATAAGATTGGCAGCAAATTTGGGACGTTAGCCACTAACAAGGATGATAAACGAGATCAAAAACGTCGTAGCGAGCTCACAAGGGAGGTCTTTCAGGGCAAGGTGCGCTTTTTGGAAACGGTTTAGTACATGTTGTAGGGACGCATGTATGGACCACAAAACCATGTTTCGTTTTCGCTGAACGGTTTTAGTAGTACCAAAAAAGTGGTGAATAATACTCTTGATGGTTCAATCCCCGCGGCGACTAAATTTTGCAATCAAGGTTGGCGGCCACTTGTTGGCTTCAAAATGGTCCTGACGATGAATTTGACATCTGATTTTGATATTTAGCGCGATTTGGCACCAAACCGTAGGCGCCAACCCAAATGCAAAATTTAGTCGCCACGGGGGATCGAACCCTTAACAGTACCTTATGCTTCTTTTTTGGTACTGCTTGTTGAGGCCGTTCTAGCGAAAATAACATCAGTGTTCTCTGCGCGTCTCTACATGGCGTCCGTTCATTATGTTTCCCAATATGCCACAACCCGGTGTGATATTGTCGTGTAATGCGATTTTGCTTCGTAAAGTATCTCTGTCAGCCTTGTTGTCGAATTGCCGTTGGTTTATCTATGAGCGGTCCATTAATATCTGGATTTACATACGGGGTTTGGAGAGGTGCTGACTGAATGGCAGTGGTATGCACATTGCTCGCCTAATCTAGCATGCGTAGGACTAAAATCGCATTGAAATGCCATTGCGGATACCAAATTGATGCGGTATTTATGGCGCATCCCAGGAAGGGGCGATCAACTCCGAATACTTCAACGTTTCTCTTTAAGATTCGAGCAAGGTAAATGGTCGCTTGGAGCTCTGGCGAAAAAGAAAACGTGTCCAAAATTTAACACTGTTGTGGAACTCATCGAATATTATCAGGTGAAGTTGTTTTTAATTGAACTATTGGATATTTCTGAAAGTTAAATGTGGCAGTTGAGAGTTGTCGACGGAGCACATATGAAAAAAGTCTGCGCGATTAGGGACCACAAAAGAGGTTTTTCCAAGTGTGGAGCACTTTCTCAAAACTGCTCACGTGGACTATAAAACTGAGGTTCATTTTCGCTGAGCGGCCTCCTCGAGGCTGAAAAGAATAGGAAATTTGCTTGGAGTAGGTAATTTCACAGCATTGGAGTGGTGCATGGATTTATGGTTTACGTATGAGTTAATGCAGGAGAACCAGTGAAAAAGCGCTCCAGCTCAGGGTCAACCGTCACGTTGGACCAATTTCGAAATTTTACCACCCCCCTTCCCCCTTTTAGAGAGCCTCGATATAACCCCCTCCCCCTCCTCCATCGCCATCATGGAGGGACGATTTCTATAGTGTTTGATTCTGAGACCAGTCGCCACAGCCTAACTCCGCCCACTTTTTCCCTCCAAATTGCTGTCGAGCGGGGGTATATATCGAATGTGAAACGACAAAATTTTCGCACTCAAAATCCCAGCCAACAACCCTAATCCGCTCTCCGTTCCATGAAAAATCATCCCTTCCCTACTGTAACATTAACGCTACCTCGCGAAATACGACCCCCTTTTTCCACCCCCCCCCTCGTTGGACCTAGTCCAACGGACGGTTGACCGCTCAGCTTTTGTCATTTCATCATAACCAGTGCTAGATAAGTCGAGCCTCAATTAATGCCGAGAGGATTGAAGATAACAATCAAAACCTGACTTCTAGATGTGATTTTTATGAGCTGCCCTTTATGGCCCATTTAGGCACTTTGCCAGTACACCTATCTTTTCTTGACGCTCGTGGTAGGCTTAAAAAGCCTGAAGGGGCAAGCTCAAATCCCACCTGCACCCCCAAGCTTCCTCGATAGGGAACCTTCAGAAATAGCATTTCCTCTTAAGAATTATCAACTACGAATTCCCTTTTTCAGAGACACGATCTTCCGGGACATTTGAAGATGACAAAAGCGATTCACAGGCCAAAGTGCGCTCATCAACACGCTGGTCATATGCATCATTCGACTGCAAAAAGTATACATTTACTTAAAAGCCAGCAATTTTGAACGTTACGGGCAAAAAATTAGACATCAAAATAGACGCCGCAAAAAATTAGTAAGATAGATAGATGGGCAAACAGGCAGACAGACAGACACACAGTTAACATACCCTGCTTTTCGAAGAACGAGAAAAGCGTCGGGTGCAGACCATACCCCACAAAAGACGACGGCCTCCAAGTAAATCTGGTTACTAGTAGTTACCACAATAATAGCTGATAAATGATAGTTGTAATTAGTGACAACTGATAGAATGCAACTGCAACACGCCAATCATTTCATTGGCAGAAAAAATTAATATTTTGTGGAGGCCCATTTGCGCGTTGTCGTTCGGTGCGTGTGTGGTCTGCGCACCCGACGATCTTCTCGATTTTTGAAAGGGATTTATACGCTAAAATGCTAAAATGCTGCTTATATGCAGCAGGGTTTACATATGCATATGGATTGTATGAGTGCATTCTATCACGAGGAGCCGTTGATGTTTATTAAGGACCTAGTTGGCTCGGGCAACTTCTGTAAAGTATACAAAGGATTGTACGAACGAGAAGAAAACGACGTGATTCAGGTGGCAATCAAGGTAGGAGCGCACATTTTGCCAGTCCTCCCCTTCATTTTGATTTTTGAACACTTCAGATCTGTCACGGGGCATCAATCGATACAATGACAGAGGAAGCGAAAAAGGCCAGAGAATCCATGATGCACGAGGCCCATCTGATGAGTTACTACGTTCATAAGCACGTTATTCAAGTAAGTTCAAGAATCCGGTCGTCAGTAAGCTTCACGTTCGGAAATAGATCGGTAAGAAAACGTTGGTGGTGTGCTCACGACCCGCAGACAAAAGTCCCGTCTCGTAAAAAGTCTGAACAGAGGTCTCTTCGTTCAAGTCGGTTGCGTGGTCAGACATAACCGGTATATTTCACAGTTGCGTCTGGGTAACGGGGTTGAAAAACCAAACTATGGTTGCAAATCGCCAAACACTAACGATGGAGCCGACAAAATCGCTGGAAGCACCCTTAGTAAAACTATTCTCTAACCGATCTTGTCGGCATATGTGCAAGCATACGGTAAAGAAAAGCTGAGCACGATTGGCATGCTTCATTATCGAGAGGAAGAGCATGGGCCGGAGCACAGACACATTTGGCATTGATGTGATTAGGCGTCCAACCCCAGTGAGCAACTTAAGCGCCATTGGATCAGACAGGCTATTAGAAGGACCTGCCGGGCTTTGAGGCAGTACCACTTTACCAAAAATTTGGCTGTCATCGCGAAATAGGTAAGAAGCCCACTGCTGTTGGGGGTGCTGTTATGACATATTTTTAGCGGGAGGGCTTTTAAAATGTCCTCATAAATCGTAACAGTGAAATGGATTGAGCATACAGGGTCAACTTTCCGTTGTCCAATTCACATAAAATAGGTTGAATTTGGTGGAACTATTTTCGAAAGAGATGGGAGGAGGAAATTGATTGGGTAGGTGGGAAAGTTTTTCTTGTGGAATTCGAGTTGCGTTGGCTCGGAGTTTGCCGTTGCAAAGTCTATGAAACTCTCCACGCCCCCTCCTCCCCCCTTCGTTTCTATTTTGGCGCTTCCCGGACGGGAGAGAGGGAATAGAGGTGTGCTACGGACCGGGTCAAAGGAAACTTTCACGACTGAATGGGTGCACGTATTTTTTTGACTGAAACTTAAGCTACTTGTGATGGTTGATCTGTGCTCATGAGAGAAAGCAGAAAAACTGCCGAAATTTCAAAGCCACAAGCTTATCCATGGGGGAGGTAGCCCAACCTCAGCCGTGTTGGTTGGTTCTCTAAGTTAGGATGGAAGAGTAGGTATACTTGACACTGGCCATAGGCCACGGTTGATCCTGAGGACATCGAGGAGGCTTTTGACGTCAGCCTTCTTACTTTTACCCTTCTTTCGCAAAAATAGATCCACCACAGAAAAAAAAGTAAGCCGTAATTTTTGTCGAATGAAGCGTGTTTCTCAGCTGTATGGCGTCGCCTGTGACCATTATCCAGTGATGATAGTGATGGAGTTCTGTCCTGGTGGCAATTTGCAAGATCACCTTCAGAAGTATACCTCGCAAATAGAAGTTGGCGAATTAATTTGTTATGCATCAGAGGTGAGTTGGAGATTTCAAGCTGAGAATGGGCCGACGTGCATGCAGTAAGCGATAATTTAGACATCACGAGGAATGCGGTACCTTCACTCGAAATCGTGTGTTCACCGGGATTTAGCCGCCAGAAATTGCCTCATCTCAGAGACTGGTCAAATCAAAGTGAGTTTTCTGGGGCAGCAACTCAAAGTCATGTATTGCACTAGCTTGCTCTACTATCAGGAATAAAAGGTGAGTTGCTCATAGTAGCAGTGAAGAAAAAACTAAGGGAAACGGTTTGAAGGCAAGCCCCGATATAAAAATGGTGTGTAAGAGCGTTCGATCATGAAGTTGAGGGCTGGGGAGCAGGGTTAACCGTCCGTTCGCACTATTCAAACGAGGGAGTCGCATTTGTGATTTCGAAGGGGGAGGGTCGCATTTTGGGTTGAGCAAGGTTATCATAGTGGGAACGGAGCTTGACCGGAGGTCCTTCAGGGGAGTTGTGTTTGGACGTTTCGAGACGAATTGGCGGATGGGGTTGTGTCCACTGGTCTCACGCCTCAGAATCAAATACTATAAAAACATAGAAACAAGTTCTTTAATGGTGAGGGCAGTGCTCGGAAAAGGAGGAAGGAGAATCGTATTGAGAAAGCTTTTAAAACCTGATGGTGGTGGTGGGAGGTCGCATCGAGAGCCTTCTAATGGGGAGGGGGAGGGGGTTGCCAAATTTTCAAAAAAGTGGGTAAGTGACGGTTGACTGGAGGTTATCATAAGTCCGGAACGCCGAGTTTATGGACACCTCTTTAGGGGGAGTTGTGTTTGGACGATTTTTAGACGAATTGGCGGAGCTATGGGATCTGTTGATCTCAACACGGAGGTCGTTCAGGGTGTGCCACGCTTTTTTCGAAATGGTTTCTTGCATGACATTGGGGCACATATGGGGACCACAGAAGCATGGTTCATTTTCCCTGAACGGCCCTCTGAATACTCCATTAGTAATAAAAGGCACCAATGGACCGCCTGGTCCAGCTTAAGATGCCCAAGATATACAGGGTGGGCAAAAATTACGGTAACAAAATAAAGTGTTCATGGAAAAGCAATGCGGCCTGGAAGACACACGTGGCCACCAGCAATGTATTCATAGGAACTTATCAAAACAGAATACATCATTTTTTGGACTGGCCGCTCTCCTGTGTTTATATCTGTGTTTATTTCTGCGTGAATTCATTTCGGAAACGCATCGGGCCTGTTGTGTAGGTAGGTGACATCGAGCTTTCCCTGGGATCTTCTTTAATTCATCGATTGTTTTAGTGATACTTGTAGCAGTCCATCGTCTTCAGTAGACTCCACTGAATATAACCCACTTGCTTTGAAACAGGAGAATAAGGTTGGCACCCGTTTAATGTCATGAATTTGGAAAGTTCTGTAAAACAATTATTGCACAGTATTTGCTTTTTGTACACGCGATCTATCTTGCTGGTGTGTCCAATGATTTCTCTCCGCGGTCTGTTCAGCCTGATGCATTTATTCGGTTCAAAGGGAATAGAGGTGTTTTGATAGTGCTCTTGTTACCGTAATTCTTGCCCACCCTGTAGTCATCCAGCTAGGGCTAAAGACTCTTGAATATAACATAATTTTATGTGGTCCTTTGTTGGCTCCTGGTCTGGTTGATTCTTCGAAGATGTTTCGAATTATGATGGTAGAACAAATCTTCATACAAAACTTACGTTTCAGATCTCGGATTTTGGACTATCAAAAATCGCTGAAGAATTGGGAGGAAAAGGTGGAGAAAGTGAAGGCGAACCACCATTGGAGCAAATTCCGTTACGGTACGCCAACTTTCAAACTGGTCAACCAAGAGGCTGCGACAGGTCGCTGCTGGGCCATCAGCCCAATCCTCGGACACTCGAGCGTCATGAGGGTGCGCGTCAGGACATGGTGGCGTACCAGCAGCAACATTTTACGTAGTTAGCGCAAAGCGTGGCCATAAACTAACGAGACAAAGCACTGAGAAGGAAAGCACACTACTTTTAGATCTCGCTGAGAATAGTCAAGCATACCATCCTTTGAATTGGGCCCAACCAGCTCTGGAAGGGTATATCTTTTGACCTGAGCGTTGGTTTTGTCACCTTAAAGGCAAGAATCAGGATTAAATTGATGGGTGATTCCACTCAAATGTGAAAGTAGGGGTGGAGGTGGACCGCCAGTGGAGAAAAAAGGAAAGAAAATCCTGAAATACACAGGAAATACGAGCATTTTGCTCCATGCTGTGGAGAAGTTCAAAAGACAGGCAGGGAGATGAGAGATAATGTGAGCGCGGAGAGTGGTAGAGAAGTCCGAGAAGAGAGAGCATAGCAGATCAACGCAGCGACGCAGACAAGATATCGAACGGTGGGCGGACCATGTTAAGTTTGGTGGAGTCTGTTAGAAGTCCATGGCGCCTAGGGTCCTAGTGACGCGTTTCGATGTAGAAAGGTGGCGCTACCTTTGCACTTGCGTACCCAGCACTTCTAGCCATGGTAAGGGCTTCTTAGGTGGGTCTGAGCCCGAACTTTGCCTTTAAGTCAATGTATGAATTGTTATACCTTCATGTAAACTATTCACGATTGATAACAACTGTGCGAAATAATGCAAACCCCGTACCATCCCCAGTTTCCCAAAAACTATAGTCTCTCTGTTTAGATGGATGGCTCCGGAGTGCCTGAGACGACCACAGCTATGGTCATTGAAAAGCGATATTTGGAGCTATGGGGTGGTAGGTTTTTGCATGAGAGCGCTCGCACTGACAAGATTACCATCATTTTTACAGCTTCTCTACGAAATATTCAATGAAGGTCAGAAGCCGTGGCCGAATGATCCACCAAAAAAGATCGCAACTCTCATAAGGTTCAAAGGCTGTAATTTGAAGAGCGTCCTTTGATAGGATATTCATTGAAAAAATCTTTAGGAAAGGAAAAATGCTAGAATTTCCGGCTAAAACTCCACAAGCTATCAAGGATATGGTGGCGAAGATTTGGTGAGTGATAATGACTTGATTTTATGAAGACAAAAATTGAGTTGCTGAGCAATTTCAAAGAAGAAATCATAATGTAATAGTTTCAAAATCAAATCCTTTATCATAAAAGTCCAACATTTTCCGATCATGGGTTGAAGGGCAGTGGATACGGTGATATGGTCACTGTGACGATTTGTGTGCCGATATTGGTGTTGACACGCAGATTACACGACGGCTTGTGTGCCGATATATTCCTTGGAGCACGAGCCATCTCTTCCTGTGACCCCCCCCATTCCCTTTCACGCCCTGTTCCCGAGCTCCGCGCACCGAGCAGAACATAGGGAGATCTTTACAAAAATTAGAAATGTGCAGAATTCCATAGAAATCGAATGACTATTTGAGCAACGTTCCATCGGCAGCAGCTTTTGGTACCCCCGTCCATCCCCTATTTCACCCAACCACCACGGAGCCCCGCCCACCGTCATGACCGTACTATACACAGACTTCTTTATGATACTTTTCACTCTGAGATCCGAGCAGTTTCTGAGCGCGTTTTTCCTCTGTTTCATCAAATCAAGCAAGTTCCAGCAGAGGGAGGAAGGGGGTACATATTTCCTAACATTTTCTAGAGGTATATATACGCAGGCTGAAACGGCAAATTTTCTCCCGCGCGCTCTCCCTTCTTTACATGTAAATTTGTCATATCGACAAGTACGTCCCCTCCTCCACCACGAACTCAACAAGCTACGACGCCCCTCCCCCCCCCCCCTTTGGTACTTGTCCCTACGTAGGGTTGACCTCTGGTTCTTAAGGTTTTTCAATCTGGAGCAGTTGCATTACCAAGGCACCTTCTGCGTTCGCTCACAACTCGTTTATTCCAGAAACATTCAAAAGTCAAACATTTCAGGTCACTGAATCCTGACCAACGACCGACAATGGATGAGATTGCTAAGAAAATCACTGTCCTTCGGCGAGAAATCAAGGTCTGCCGTTATGTTCTGACACAAATTTATAAGTAATACACACCTCGCCTTTCGGTATTCCATTCTCACTGAGGTATCATTCTCAAGCCTCTGTTTCAGTTGACGGATCCGTCCAAGGCAATAATCAAACAGACGGTCTCGGTAAGCAAGTCGAGGAGTGAAACCAATGCGGTACGTTGCACCCCCTTCTCCATGAAACTAGCCGATACCAGAAAACATTATTCAAGGTATGGGTGAGCGGAGCACAGGTCAGGAAGAGCGAAGCCACAGTTGGCAGCAGTAGCGTTCGCCGAACAGTCGGGTAAGCAGGGTCAACCCTATGTTGCTACAAGTAGCAACGGGGGGGGTCGTATTTTGATGAGTTTGTAGAGGGGGGTCGTACTTGCTTCGGTTGTAAGAAGTTGCATGTGATGAGTGGGGAGCGGCGCGGGAGAAAATTTGCCGTTTCAGCGCGCGTATATATCCCCCTAGAAAACGGAGCAGTTGAAATATGGGTAAAATACATGGAAATTGTAGGGAAATGTAGGGAATTCTTGCGGTTTTATGGTAAGTATATACCCCCGCTCGACGGTAATTTTTTGGGGTAAAAATTGTTTTGAAAGAGGGGGTCGTATGAAACATTTCATGAGGGAGGGGGGTCGTAAAAACTTTTTGAAAAGTAGCAACGATAGGACCGACCCTGGTGGGTAGGTAGAGCCCGAGCAGGAGATCAAAGGTGTCGGCCAAGCGCGTGCGCGCTTGGCCGACCCCCTTGATCTCCTGTCGGCTCTACCTACCCCTGCTGCTGTCGCCTTTTGCAACAAATGTTGAGGCGCGCTCTGTGTTGGCCGCATTCTCCCGAAGTGAGTTGAACCGTAAGCCAATGGTCAACTTACGAAGCCACCGACCTCAAGGCGTGATGAAATTTGTGGTCAGGCGCCGACCGATAAAAGGCGCAGTGGCACATCGCGATTCGTCGCGAACTGAGAGTCTAACACGTGGGCCTCAAAGAGCAGTATGAATCAAATCAATAGACGTCTTTTCCGTTTCCGCTATTCGCTCCTGTCGTCAACTGTGATCATCGCCGAATGCCAAATAACAGTCTCTGGCAGAACTGAATGTGTTCTCCTAGCGGTTGCTTGACGTTTTTTTTTCAGGATGACGATGATGAATCGTTGAGAAGTAAAGCGACCAAATCGGTGAGCAGAGATTAGGCATATGCAAAGGTATCACGAAAAAGATTGAAAGCACGCTAACGTCGGATCTTACTCTTCTTCTTTTCGAATTAATCACTTCAATCGTGCTGTAATAAATAAATATTTCAAAAATATAAAATTGTTGACATCCATTCGGAAATTTCATGCCAATATAGGGCGCGACCCCTCTACCCACATGAGTATCAAATCACGCATATTGCATCACATGGCCTACTGGCCGCACGCCAATATCCACTTGGTAACAAGTTGTGGCACAAATCGCAATGCTATCGCCACATTATCTGGCGGACCCTGTAAGCTCCTTCCCACCCGGTTTTCAGAGCCAATGAAGGAGATCGCATGAGGGCGTATAAAGTTTCTCAGACCATGAAGGAGATCGCATGAGTGCGTAAAGCAGGCAATCACTGTCTCATCTTTTTTACAAGGGAATCGTGCATGGGAACAGCGTGATCGTATAATCGATCCTCTATAAATCGTTAGCTTGAAGACGCAGTTGACGATGAAACCCATTAAAATCAATGTATAAGGTGGTCAGTGGTGGAGGGACGAAGAAAAAATCATAAGCCTAGAATCCGAGAAATGAGGCTTTTTGCCCGTTAGTTTCCGCATTGATGCAACTTTCATCGGTGCTGCCCTCTTCAACACCAGCACTCTCTGCTAAACAGCTAGAGTCAGACGAGGAGAGGGTGAGCGTGCCGCGGCGCTGGTATGGCCCTGAGGGCATACTCTCTCGCTGCAAAGAGCGCGTCGCCCCACGCCTTCGAGGGGTTCGCCTGGCTTTTAACTAAGTATAATTCCCCTTTCTTAATCTCCGACCTTGTCGTGAAGTCCTTCTTCACGACGAGAACGAAAAGAACAATTGTAGTTACCGCATGAAGGTTTTTATCGTGTAACTATCGTCACAATAAAGCTAATTTTGAGGGTTCTCCTAACCTTAAACATGGTTTAAAATGACGCATACTCAACGAGAACTCCTTTTGCCGTCAGCAGTGCTTTTGAATGCCACAAATTCATTTAGTTTGTGATCCCCATTTATTTTTACTCTTCTTGCGGGACGGGCCCTACGAAGACGATAGTTTGTTGTTGCTTTAACAGTGCACAATAGACTTCCGAGTGATTCAAAAGTGAATGGCAAAGTTCAAAAATCGAAAACGATGGAAGTAGATGGTAGAGGTGGTGCGGGACGCGGAGAACGGGAAAATCCTGCCAGGCAGTTAGCAATAAGGGCGCGCCTCTCGCCTGCGGAAAAGCCACGTTCTGTTCTCTCGGTGGCACAGAATTTGCCCATAGTAAGCACATTTGCCCTCCTTCAACAGAATTTTTGTTCGAATTCATGATTTGAGTGATATTCACTTATGGAACTGACTTGCCTCATTAGGTTAGTAGCACCTGAACTGTGGTTGGTTGAATGCCGGGAGGCGTCGCCCTTGCTTTTTGGCAGACTGGACTTACTGACCAGTTCATCAA
>MU897798.1:0-10116 GCA_036418205.1 Ostertagia ostertagi | reverse complement strand
ACTGCTTCCAAAAGGCAGTTAACAATAAGAAACTAATGATATTCATTATTGGCATTCGCTATTTCCCACTCTGATGGGTTCTCTCACCTATGCATAGGTCCGGGTGTGAGGCTAAGCTTCGGATGTGGGGGACTCTGAAGTGAGTAAACAAGTACTAGACAAAAGTTAAGCGTGAAAGCTCTGAGGATGAGTGGCTTACTCACCTCGGGGCCCTTCTCTCCTCTGAAGGCTTGGTCTTGACCGCGATTTAATCAGTGCAGATGAGCTGAAAACAGGCCCCAAGTGGCAAATCAGCTTAAAGGAATCTTCCACGGACCATGGACCAGTGGGCGGGACCGGAAGTGGTTTTGCGACGAAATGCATGGTAGGTACGGATCCACGTTCATGGGAAGGTTTGAAGTGAATCCTGTTCACGTTCGTGCGTTCGACACGTGGATCCGTACCTACCATGCATTTCGTCACAAAAACTTCCGGTCCCGCCCACTGGTCCATGGTCCGTGGAAGATTCCTTTAAAGGAATGCCACATTTGCAATCAGAAACACCAAATAAAGTCCCTACCCGAGAATTTAATACCGAATTCGGAAAATACAATGGTCGCGAAAGCGCGATGTCAACTGCAGCCGAGATAGCGCCAAGCGCCTATAAATTCCATTTTCAGAATCAGGGCATCGCATCACCACTATGGGCACAATTTCAACGAAAAATTTTTGGGATTTTGGGGATTTAAAAGTTGAATAGTGCCAAAAAGTACGTTTAACCAGCAAAAGCTTTTTGAACACATCCACGACCCTTTTTCCACTTCTCGGTCCTTTGTGGGGAAACGGCGATCTGTGAGGCGCCGCCACGATCACCTCACAATCCGCGAATTTTGTATTTTTTTTTTTTTTTTTTTATTTATTTTTTTTTGTAAATGAACTGGTTTTCCTCATTTTGAAGCTGTATGCTATACGAAGGCCTAGAAGAGCCGTGTCAGTTTTCCCCGTTTAGCCGAATCCTTCTATTATTATAAAGCGCTAACTTTGTGTGTCGGTTTGTGTATCTGTATGTGTGTGTGTGTGTGTGTGTGTGCGTGTATGTATGTGTGTCCGTCCGCAAAATGAAGTGAGTGAGAAGGAAGCTCATGGGATAAACAAACCGCTAACAAATCGGGTAGCTTACAGGATTTGAGATATCAATGTTTTGTAGCAGGATAGTTGTGATAACACTCTTAGGGCTATATAAACACCTGCTTAGCACACTTCCGTTCATTCCACATGGTGCTGCAGTGGCAGCTGGAGGGCAGTGGAGAGAGGAAGGGAGGATGAGGAAGGGAAGCGAAAAATCTACCGTCATATCATGATTGTGTCCCTTCTACTGTATGAAACACCATTGTGTTGCATACGCGTCACTTCCACGAGGTGTTGGTGTCACAGGAGGAAGGGACCATAGCGGAGGATAGAAAGCTTGCGCAGGAAAGGAAGGTCCCGGCGGTTGACGGGGGACTAATCTGGTAATAAAAAAAGCAAAAATTGAACCTACTGAAAACAAAAAACTATCAGTGATAAAAAATGATAAAAATGAAGAAAACACGAATCGACTTTGGGATTTCTGAAAGACGTAATATAGATGTAATGCACAGGCGATGCTGTGACTAGATTAGAGCTGTAAAACATGTCCAAGTGATTTTTTCAATGACACTAATAACTCATGTATCTTCCAGCCATGATTGTAAGCAAACCAGCCCGTTTGGCGTTTCTGCTGGGGCCGTATGCTGAATGTTGGGGAGGGATGGGGTCCCGACGGTCGACGGACTACTTCAACTCGGTCCTTAAAACCGCCTCAATTTGATGCTTACCTCAGGACTAAGCCTTAAAGAGAGGACGGACCTGCGCTCTCCCCTCTCCAAGGCTTAGTCCTGGGGTAAGCAAACCAGCCCTTTTGGCGGAGCTGCTGGACCAGCTGCACCACTTCGTCATCACTCTCCTACCGTACCGACCGAGTTCAAGTAGTCCGTCGACCTCGGGGACCCTCCCAACATTCAGCATACGGCCCCAGCAGAAACGCCAAAAGGGCTGGTTTGCTCACCTCAATTTTGATGGCTTCTCACCATAGTTACATCCTTTTTTCCCGTCCAACATCGCTTGGCAACCCCCTTCGTTTAATGGTGTCCGGTAGCGCTATTAGTATAGGGCACATTGTTCATCTCAATATGTCGGCGTTCCATTATTTTGGCAATCGTGACTCATTTCATGGGGTTTATTCCCAAACACTCCTTATTCACCAGACGAGGTGATTAATCGTGTGATTCGTAATGAATGCGCTACCGTGGGCCCTTCAAAGTCATCAAATTGTCTTCAGAAGTGCACCGTCATGTTTTTGTTGTCTCATCAAATTGTTGGTGTCTCTCCTTCTTATTTGGGCGATGCAAATGCCACATACCCGTACAAAACCCTCAGCGACACCCCTCGCCTGTGTCTTTGCCATGCCACCATGGTGGCTTCTTGGTGTGATTGGTATGGCCGGTGTGGTTGTCACAAAAGATTTCTTCTGGTGAAGCAACTCTTGAAGAGTTTTTCAGGATGTATCGTGTGGTATTCGCTATTGTTGTGTTGGCGGTGTGTGAAGCTGTGCGTGACCAGTCGATCGCCGTCAAAGGACGACTGCTCTGTGGAACTGGACCAGCTAAAAACGTCCGCGTGAAGCTCATCGACACAGACACCGGTCAGTTTCCACTCAAAAATGAACGGGAAAATTTGTCTCAAGTGGCGTATTCTGCGACCAGGGAAGAGTGCACTCCGCAACGCAAGTGACGGCGACCTTCGAGTAAATCTGATAACCAACAGTTTCTAGTGATAGTTCATAGTCGGAAAGCACCAAAAATCAGCTATCACTATGAACCACCACCAACCAAATTTACTTGGAGGCGTCGTCACTTGTGGTGTATGGTCTGCACCCGACGCTCATTCGTTTTTTTTTTGAAAAGGAGGGGTTATTTATCCCCACGATTATGGATGACCCAAAATACATGGCATATCTTAAATCTGACTGACTGATGCCAAGGCCATGCACTGTTTCCATTACCTTTCATCGTTCTTTGAGGACCTCACGATGGATCCAAGTGGACAATCCCTTTGTGTAGACAATATATGGGGGGTCACGCGGCGGCGCGGCAGTCTGCTCGTCTGGCATGTTCGGAAAATCCGTGGGCACAGGTGAAGTAGCCAGCCTAGACAAGAATAGAGCTATCCACAGAAAATCCAATATTCGCCTGTTTCTGCTTTGGAGTATATAAGCACGCTGAAACGGCAAATTTTCTGCCGCGCGCTCTCACCTCATCACAGTAATTTCGCGCTGCCGAAACAAGTACGACCCCCCACCACAAGCTTAAAAACTATGACCCCCCGTTGTTACTTGTAGCAACGTGGTTGACCCTGCTCGGGAGGAGAGTTGTCTGTCTTTACCAGATAACCGAACTTATGCAACTATGGCAGGAGGTCTTCTTATTTGAGCTTCCGTGTTTGTTATTTGAAAGGAAAAGAATATTGTCAATTGGTTTTTTTCCCCACGGCGATTTTCTTTCTCTCCCTTGCTTGCAAACATCTGACTCAACTTTTTCTCATTGCGCGAAACAGCTCCATTATATGATCATGATATGCCCTTTAAGGCCTACGCTGATCATGCTTGCCGCAAAGGATATACCGACGACGACCCACGCCCCCTTTCTCGCCCTTCCGGTGGCACTGGACATGAAACTACCGATATCGACCCTATCCTCAGAATCTACCACGATTGCAACGATGTCACCGGTATAGCGAATGTACCCAAGGTAAGCGCACGAACAATTCCTCATTGAATCGCACGAATCGGAGCTACTACGGATTGTCAGACTTTGCGAATCGCCGATTTCTTCCGCGGCGGTCGCGTTGCGGTACCAGCCAATTGAGTGATTCACTGGCCGCGACGCGACCGCAGACGCTAGCGAATCGCGCGATTCGCAAAGTCTGACATCGGCCTAAAGGAAGTAAACCTTGTAATAGCACGACTCTCAATAAAGTCAGAATCGTTTTCAGCCAGGAAGCCGTAAGGTAACGTTCCGTCTCCCAGGAAAGTACATTACCTATGCAAAACAACCAAAGACCACAATGGATATCGGTGCAATCAATTTGGAACTACATTTTCAGGATGAAGGAAGAGATTATATTGTCAGTTGACTAAATCGCTAATAAACATTCCTCCACTAATTTTAGAAAAACGGCGTAGATTCTAATACTTGTGTATATCTAAACTGTAAAGGAGGATTCCACGATAAGAACGAAGGTCGAAGAAGGGAAACTTACCTAGTGGAGAGACAGGCGGACCCCCTAAGGGTGCGGACCAACACGCAATTCGCATCGAAGGATATGCAACCGGCGATGCTTCCAGCGCGTTTATCGCGCACTTTCAAGCTGCAAAGGGGACACGACATCAAGCACCGCTTGTCTACCGCTGCCTACTGTCTTGTATATTAGACATGGAACAGGCGAGCTCATCTGATCCCGTGGCGTGCCTTTATATGCCTGGAAATGTCCCTACCCCCTCCCCAAAGGCATGAACAAATGAGCAGTTCTTGTTTGAAAAATTGAAAGCTCGACGTAAAAAAACTATTGCTAACGTGCTCCTGGATAAATCGAGGGGTGTCCCCCAAGAGGCCCGTCGCGCGGCGAAGGAAGAGACGCAGATGCGGCAAAGGACGAGTCGCAGCGCGTGCTGTGCGATATGAGACGTAGTATGGTACACTCTATTTAACCTGACGCCTAACCGCTACAGTATGCGCTGCGACTCGTCCTTTGCCGCGTCTGCGTCTCTTCCTTCGCCGCGCGACGGGCCTCTTGGGGGACACCCAAAATCGAGCGCACTGCATGGATGTGTGACCACTTACTCATTCTCCTTTCGTAAACGAAAACCGCTAAACGTAAAACGGTGGGCTTCCTCGACAATCGTGCAGAAACACACCGATCGAAAATGTGTTTTTAGAACGTTTGCGCTTTGACACACACGCGCAGATTTAAATTGTTGGAGTTCTGAGCAAAGCCAACTCTGGCGTTGGTAATTTTTCGAGTTCACACCCCACTGCCTTTCAAGGAGATTTCCATACGACCCTCCACCACCACTATCGGCTTTGATGGTCCCACTCCTTTCCGACCCGACCACTACGGATCTTCACATGACCCCTTACGCCCTCACCCCACCCTTATCCCCACGGCTGTTTAAATATGTATGTAGTTTTAGAATGTGAGACACGCTTCAACTCCACCCATTATCCACTCCACTCAAAACGGCTGTCGAGGGCAGTGGAGGTAGATGGTGGGGTCATGAATTTGTCCAACGAAGCGGTGGCGAATCCTACGATTTTGAGCACTTCATGCTTACTTTTTCTCCCGTATTTCAGAAATCTCTCCTGCAGCAGGACAACTTACCATGAAAGGTTGCGCACGCCATCATAGCTTCACACAAAAAGGTCCGGTGCCTAAGCCTTTTTTCCGATGCGCAATTTTCATAGTTAGATCCGGGATCATAGTGATAGTAATAAGTTAAAGGCACGCTCCACGATTAGGCGCGCTCGCCTGTTCCATCCCGGGGGTAGTAGGCAGGCGGACAAGTGTTGATGTCGCGCCCCTTTTGCCGCTTGAAAGTGCGCGACAAAGGCGCAAGGAGCTCGTCCGACCCGCAACTCACACCTTCGTCCGCAAGCCCCACCCTGTCGGTTGCCACGTGGCGCTGCTTGAAAAGCGCGGGCGCATTTGAGGCAGCGGTCCCATCGCGATCCAATGTCATTGGCACTGGAGCAAGTAGAGTTAGGTTCGTGAAACTCGTCCAATTCGCCTCTTCTCTATCCCAAGGTGGAATGTGGCTGAAATAGGGGAGGTCTCTGTACGGGGCGTAATCGGTGGTTTCGTTTGCTTTCCTTCTCTTTTACAGACCACCTCCTTAGCTTCATAACTGAACGCTTTTCCACACCTATTTTATCCCGAATCTTGCCTTTAACAACTTAAAATAACACGGTATGGTTACAAAGGTCAGGATTGGTAGACGTAAGCTGTTCGCAATTCAGCGTGTTCATGCTCAAAAACAAGCTTAGAGGCGAGAACCAGGATCAACCGTGACGTTCGCACTTTTTCAGAAATTTTGCGACCCCCTCTTTAGGGGGTCTCGATGCGACCCCACCACCACCATGAGACTCAGGAGGCTCCCCAATACGACCACCCTTCTCCCTACCCGACCACCACCTTCTATTTGATTCTGAGACCAGTCCGCCCACTCCTCCTCCAAAAAGGCCTGGACTGGGGTATAAGTGCAATGAAATGGCAAATTTTCTCTCCTCCACCTATCTACGCGCACAAATTACACCCACCAAATCCCTCAAACAATCAATCTAAACCAACCTAAATCGCCACGCCATTCACCCAACCAATTACCAATCTCAAGCGACTTGAGGACGACTGAAAGCACTTTGAGGTGCTAACTACCCAGGCGTTTCCAGCATTTTCGATGTCATGACGAGAATACTAACGGACCGTACTTATGAAACCCTTTTGAACTCACAATTCGGAGGGGAATTCATCAAAGATGCCGCAGTTGAGCAATGATGGGAGCCTTACGACAATCTACTTGCTGTTGACTCTTCACAAACAAAGCAATGAGCTGTGGTTGGGCAGATTAGACTAACAGTGGTCCTTCATATCCAACTTTCACCCTTCATGTTATCAGTCACAAATGGAGAAACTGAAAACCCCACTTGAAATCCTCAAAGCCACAACCACCGGAAGTAGCGTGAACGACCCTCCGGTCTGCACGAATCCTCAGGGGCAAGTGTTGAAGTACTCTCGCATGCGAATCACCCGACAAGGGCGCTAAGCATTGCAAAGTGCAGCTGCAACAGCTGCATGTTTCTCATCCGCAGCAGGCTATTGTCTGGTCCCCTCTCTTCTGCTGTGCTTCCTCGCCACTACTGAAGACTCCGTGCTCGACCGATTATTTCCTTAGCACACCCACACTACGAAGGTAAGCGAGCCGTTGTCCTCAACGTTCTCGACAGGTTCCTTGCCTTTTTTAAGTTCCGGCCCATTTCGCACCAACACGCACAACTTCGTTTCAGAGAACTAGGAATCTGGTAACTAGTATTCATAGTGATAGCTGATTAGTTGGTAAATGATAGTTGTAATTAGTGACAACTGATAGAATACAACTGCAACAGGCTAATCATTTCATTGGCAGAAAACATTTACATTTTGTGGAGGCCGTCGTCACTTGTGGTGTGTGGTCTGCACTCGACGCACTTCTGGTTTTCGAAACTGAGGGCCCTCGTGTACAGGAACCACATAATCTGAATTCTGAGGCAAGCCTTCGAGGAATCAGTTTTCCCTCCACCTCTGCTCCACGCCGACTGCAGCGCCACTGCTCTTCACCAAGTTCTAATTTCTCTCTTTCGAATGTGGTCTGCCTCCTTTCTCATCCATGTAACAAGTCTTGTGACCAATTCTTCTTCTCTTACCACACTGCCGTAAATCAACGCTTCAGTAGAAGTTGATTTGAGTTTTTTGTGACCGATTATAAATGAAGCTAGTAATGACAATGTCCTTGAATCTGATTTTGGGTGTCACGTCGTTGCGAATAAAATTAGCATCCCTCTTTTCTTTCGTCATGTGCTCCGAAAAAGAAGGCGCGACTGAGTTCGTGCAGCATGGCTTACATGGGGATCAGTCTGCTGTAAGCTCAGCGCGCCAGTCGAAAAGCCAAGAAGTTAGGAACTGGGCCTTGTTGCAAGATAATCAACCTGATCAACTTCGATAAAATGATTGCTGCAACGGAGGAACCCCGCAACCTAAAGGAATTCTTAAATATTTCCTGATTCTAAAATAGAGTTCCATTCAGAAATGAGTAGTTTCACTGTTGTATATCACACATATCTAGTAGCATTTTACACCACAGTTTTCTATTTAGTAAAAATTTATTGGCAGGTCAGCTTTGCACTGATTACTTCTTCAGGCAAAGCGCTTCGTCCTTGATGCACACGCAATTATCGCAGTGGCAGTCCGAGTCCTCTGCGCAGGGATCTCCTATTTCGTAAACTGTAGAGCCAACCTGGTTTCCTCTGAAGGACAGTTACTATAGAAAATGAGGCACTACACTATATCTGTATCACAGAAATACACTTACGCGGGACTATACTCGCATGCAGCGAATGTCATGGTATTGCACCAATACACTCCGCATCCAATCTTGTCGCTATTTTGCCAGGCCAACTAAATGAATTTCGATTCTTGGCTACTGGTTGCTATGCGTTGTCGGCTAGAACTCCACCTGCGTGAAACGCCGAGACAGCATATATGAAAATGACGTAGAATATTTCAAGTTGTTGGGTACACCAAACATCCCTAATTCGCCAAAGAAAGACGAGACGGCCTGAAATGGAGCCGGTATCACTCTTGGTGGATTGATTCTGACTATTTTTATATTCTCACACTGTATGCGGATGAGATCTTGCTAAAGTTCTGCGTCGGTGTCATCCAGATGTTCTGCCCCCAATTGTTCCTTTCCTCAGGAGAGCTTTGCGTGTACACGCATTTTTTGAGAAACTGCATCGTGTTTGCTTCGATGTCGCAATCATAAGTCTACAAATAGTCACTTCCGAGAAACCTGTAGCTCTAACTTTCTCCAGAAAACGTAATTCATAGGGGGTATGGCTAGTATACGAAGTCTCTCATGTCAGAGGAGTGTGCAGTCATACCATCTTCAGCATCCTAGCCGCTTTTGGAGCGTGACCGCCCTGTGCATTTCTAGCTTCTCCTTTGGCAATCTGCGAGCTAGACAAGCACTTATCATCATTTCATATTAACTGCTCACGTGAATAGCTCACCGATACATATTGTGGGTCTTAAGGAATTCTTCTCTTATTTCATCCGTCATTCCTTCAGCATCTGGGCACATTGCTGAAATCGCTGTTTTTTCTAAAATTTTAAACACATGGAGGAGTATGCGATTTACACTCACATGCCCATCCAGATGTAATAATAAGAGTCTGAAGCATTTATTACTATATTCACCGGTAATAATAATGATTAAATTCATGAGCTTTCACTCACCGAGAAGATGGCTGTGGCAAGTGCTGGCATACTTTACAGCGTTTGATAGCGCAGTGACCAGTAACTCTTCACAAAGCTTTTATAGATTTGCTGATTACAAAAGTGCTTGAAGCTGTCCTAACAGAAAAATTCAGCTGCGCGCCGCTGTTACAATAGAAACAATGAATGATGCGACTGTCTCATTTTCTGTTTGCTAAATTGGTACCGAAATGTTATGTTTTGTTCTTAAAGCCGCTAGGAAAAACCCATGTACTGTGAAGTCTTTAGATCGATGGGCACTTTCCGTATTGTCGCGATCCCGTAAGATCGCACCCATCTCCACGCATTAAGCACGTTCCACTTCGTGCGCCGACATTCGAATCGGAGCTGTCATCCGGACCCGATACAATCGGAACCATCGAGTGCTTATGATGTTACCAATAGCAACAATTTTGACGATCAACTATGAAGCACTCCTTTGATCGAAAAATCCCTTAAGGAGAGGATGAGCGTTCCACAGGACCTCCTTGTGTAAAGTGGTCCCTTTATCGAGCCATCGACTCAGCCCTAAGGCCGATGTCATAGTTTGCGAATCGAGCGATTCGCTAGCGAATCGCTCGATCCGAGCGTTGCGCCAGCGAATCGAACGTTGCACCAGCGAATCGAACTTTGCGCCAGCGAGTCGAACGATGTACCAGCGAGTCGAACTAGGTACCAGCGACTCAATAGTGGCGGGACCCAACTTTAAAGGAAGCCCGCCACTTCAAACAGTGTCACGTGACAGTGGACGCTGTTTGAAAGTGGCGGGACTTGACAGTGGACACTGTTTGAAAGTGGCGGGCTTCCTTTAAACGTTGGGTCCCGCCACTATTGAGTCGCTGGTACCTAGTTCGACTCGCTGGTACATCGTTCGACTCGCTGGCGCAAAGTTCGATTCGCTGGTGCAACGTTCGATTCGCTGGCGCAACGCTCGGATCGAGCGATTCGCTAGCGAATCGCTCGATTCGCAAACTATGACATCGGCCTAAGTGAGAA
>MU897795.1:0-11701 GCA_036418205.1 Ostertagia ostertagi | reverse complement strand
AGTCGACACTTGGAAGTTGGTTCATGGGCAAAATTGATTGAAGACTATTTCTAACGAAAAAAGATAGGAGGTGACTGGACGTTCAAAATTCTATTCTAGCAGTTTCATAGAGTTCGCATTTTTGCAGGCTCAATTATTAGGTTGTTGCATTACAAACGGACGTACCACAAAATTTGTTGGAACAGCAACAATTCGGCATCTCAGAAGAAGAGATGGATACTACCTTATTGTGCCAGGCTTCGCCATTCCTCACGCAGAGACTCGACTTCCTTCTCGAAGAATCGTAGCAACTGTGCGCAGGTAAACATGGACACCCAGATTCCGAATTTTTTGTACTCTCTGAACTGTTTCTCCTTCAAAACGTGCCGCGTTGACTCGGATGCGCAGCACATAGATGGAGTGTGACCAGAGCTGTTTGGCGGCGAAGTCAAATGTTTTCAGCCTGGTCTCGCACTTTTTTGCTGGTGATTTTTTTTCGTAAAATGCAGCTTTTTCGTCGTGAAGTGAGTTTATGAATCGTTGTTTTCTTTCTCGCCGAGCCAATGCACGGTTTGATGTAGGTCGATTTTTGTTTACGAAGACCTTCCGTGTGAGCTAAATTCATCCCCTCAAGATGTCGTAGAACATTCACGTGTACACACGGAAATTCCGGTCAGTCATCGTTCAAAAGAAAAATTCATGTAAAAAACAAAATGATATGGGCAACGAGTAGTCGCTTTTATACTCTAGATTTCCTCTTTCGAATGAATGCTTAAGTACCTCTGGATGTCAGTCGAGTGGGGTGAAGCTAAATCCGGTGCGGCATTTATAACGCAACAATCTAATAATTTCTGAATTGTATCCAGGAACAACCTTCCGTGCGCGCTTCCCAATGGAGGTGGGGTCGTATTTGGGTACTTGGAGGAGAGCCGCATTTCGGCTTTTATGTGCTTGTTTATGGAGTCAAAGGGCTATATTGAAAATCTTGATAAGTGATCTTGTCGCTGTGTTTGGAGAAAACTTTTCAAAAGGAGCGTAAAAAAGGCGGAGTCGCAAAATTATAGCATTTGTCCATCTTCAACCAATATTCCTTTGTTCTCCATTTCTCCACACCTCCCACGTCCCACTGCCATTTTCGAGGGTGGGAGGAAAAGTGTGCAGGTTTGATGTGTGCAGTTTGATCTCAAGATCAAGACAGCTATGGTTGTGAGGATGCGGAGGCGGGAGGTCGCATATAAGCCCTCCTAGAGGGAGGGGGGTAAGGGTGAGCGCCGTGTAATTTCAAAACTGGTTAACCATGACTATACCGCCGTAACGCTTTTGTGTGGTGTGTTTTCGAGTAACATGCAAAAATAATATTTTCTAGACATGGACATTGTAGCTTCAATGAATGCGTCTTCTGTAGACGTTGTAGTTTCGGTTAATACATTCCTGACAGTAATTATCATATAAGTGTTTGCTTTGTTTTAAGCGTAGAATTCGCGCTTCATAGCTGAAAATCTCGTTTCTTTAATGTGTCTCCGAAGAGACGTTTGATTAGACTCGTCTTACGAACTCTAACTGACATTTTCCACCGAGTTTTGAAAAAAAAAACAAGGAAAATCTTGTAGGATTGTCGCATCCAACATTTGAGTAAAGGAGAAATCAGTGGGCTGGCTAGCAGCTCATGCTGCACTGCTCACCCTGCAGGGCTGACTGGTTATCTTTCTGAGGCGCGGACTATTCTAAATGAGACCGACTGTACTGCTATGATTTACCTTCGCAAGGTTTTCTGGAGTATTTTTCGCCCCACTATGTGTATGCCCGCTTTTGAGTTGCCTGCAAATTTTCGAATTGCCACTTTTGCATCTGTTGTTTACGAAAAGCGGAACCGGACAGCTGCTGCCCTTTATCATGCAACGAAGTCAATAATGACGACTTTTCTTGTGCATGCGTAGCGCGGCCAAATGCAATAAACAAAATCGCTGCGCCTATTAACTCATAAACGGAGCAATGTTTAGCTCAGGCTTCCTTATTACCGTCTAACGCCTTCAGAGTTAGCACATTACCTTCGCCCACGACGGAGTGTTCGCACCTACTGGGTGAACATGTGGGTGCAATGAGTGGATTAGCCTACGTATATACGTTCATATCCCCCCCATCTAGCTTCTTCTGGTCTTTGTTTCCGCTATTCTTTCTTTCCGCTCAGGTCCAATTGTTCCAACCTCGTGAGCTCACATCACCGATGAGATGCACCACAATATGACGAGGAACCGTTCTTTTATCTTTCGAGTCGCTCTGGTATCGTGGTTTTTTTATGGTGTGGCTATTGCCAGCTGCAGCGCGTTCTACTCGTTTTTGCCTCTAAGCGTGAACGTACGACAACAATAAACCGCTATGAATGTCGGAGAGAGGAAGGGGGGATATGAGCGTGGGTAACAGAGCAAGTACAGGCGATTATCGCACATGCATAGTTTATCTCCTAAAACAATGTAACAAAAAACACTACGCAGGTTTTACTCTAATCTCCGGAGTTGATGTGACGACTATCGTAGTCGTTGATCTCCTCAGGTTTGAACCAGTGAGCGATTTCTCTCTGAGCAGATTCGATGGAATCTGATCCGTGACAGATATTACGACCCGTCTGAATGCAGTAGTCTCCTCGGATTGTTCCCGGAGCGGAAGCAAGTGGGTTAGTGGCTCCACCACCATGGAAATCGGCCTTGCTTGCCGACGGTCCAATCCCTTTGCCAAGAACCATGGCCACATCACCTGTCCTGGAGTCCACGTACTTGATCAGAGTGTGGGAAAACGGCTAGTCCTTGTCAGTTCCTTGTCTGGATCTCCGTTGTTGTTTTAGGACGCCAGTCCATCCATTTATGAGGGCGGACAAGCTGTAGATACCATGTTATCCTCCCAATCGTTGATGATTTTTCCTGACGAAATGATTCCTGTGGAGTTTTTACCATCACGCCCTTGAACCCAGGCTATAAAGTCATCATCGTCTTGTGGGACATATTTGGCAAGAGTCTTCGTCACAAGTGATCCCAGCCACAGAGCGACGTAAGTTGCGAATCGGATTCTTTAAAGGAGCGAAAAGATGCGCGTTGTGCTGCGAACGGTGCATCCATAGTGGGCAGGGTGAAAGGCGTGCCGTGGCCGAGATCTAATGAATTACGTTTCAAATGTGGGATTTTGTCTTCATTCTCACTTGTTACAGCTGACGACGGGGGTGAGCTTTCGTACATATTGGCGAAGTTTCCCACGTCTTTGTGGGCACGTGATGTGAGATTAGAGGGCAATTCATTCCTGAGCCTACAAAACGCGAAAACTATTCATTATTTCTAGCCTATGATCGGGCCTCCTCAACTTAAAACGCCTAGAAATTGGGAGGCGTATTATGTGTTGCGTTATCCCTCTCAAATGAACTAAGAAATAAAATTTTGGAACTTCAAATGACGTTTAAATCAACATTTAGTGAATTCAATGATTCTAAGATACAGCATTTTGAGATAAATGGGCTAGCCCTGGTAATAAGATCTACTTTTGGGTGCCATCTATGTCATCTTTTACATCGTCTCCTTCAACTTCAAAAATCGCATTCCATTCCCGATATTCTGATTAGTCACCGTATCCCCCAAGCGCGGGGATACGGTGGAAAGACAAAGATCAAGGCGACAGCCGGTATTGTGAGACTCTCAACTCCTTGCACCTGTCACACACCCTCGATTTTCTACACACTGGCACAGCTTTTGGTAGCTGTTCTACCCGCGAGATATCGCTCAATTTACCTAATTGTGGGATATGTATTCGAGCTAACTACGCCTGACTCAACACCACTAGAGAGCATGTTATACTTTAGAGCGACTAGCAGAGTACAAAAAATCGTCCCTTTGAATGGCTCATGCTAGTCGCCATCATATAATTTCTCTTTCAAGTTTTCCGTAATTTTGTCAGGTTCTATTAGCCATAATTAGTTGAGGGCAATGCCATTGAGTAGATGAAAAGGTGGGCGGGATGAATTCATTTCTTCAGCTAATTTGCTGAACAAACACAATCAAAGTGGGTGAACTCGTATTCACTTTCAATCACACTTTTTTGCTCATTCTTCTGTGAAAAAACTAAAAATAGATCCATTTTTCATCAGTGTGGTTACTGTACTATATCTACGTCATGACGGTGTCATTTTTAAGGGGATCCGTAGGTTGGTCCTGGGAGATTTCAATGTAGTTTCGGGGCACTTCACACACTCTTTAGAGCCTGGTTTAGGGTTAATTTTGACCCCGATCACACGACGTCATGATCCAAACACCATGTGCATTTCAAATTTCTCCCTTTTCTTGCCCTTATTCACTACCCGGGTCCCAGTATTTCCCAAAATTTTATTGCGAATATTCGATTTCAGCTTCGCCTGTGCACGCCCCGCCCACCAGGTTTACCTCTCTACATATATTCCCTTTCAAAAAACGAGAAAAGCGTCGGGTGCAGACCATACACCACAAGTGACGACGGCCTCCATGTAAATGTTTTCTGCCAATGAAATGATTAGCCTGTTGCAGTTGTATTCTATCAGTTGTCACTAATTACAACTATCATTTACCAAAATCAGCTATCACTATGAACCACTACTAACCAGATTTACTTGGAGGCCGTCGTCACTTGTGGTGTATGGTCTGCACCCGACGCTCTTCTCATTTTTGAAAGGGACAGTACCTCCACTTCCTTCGTTTTTGATATCTTGCTCCAAACACTGCTCCCCAAGACATCTCGCAGGTCGTCATATGAGTAATGTGATTTCTCTAAAGGAAGGTTCCTCGTGAAGTCCTGTTTTCACATAATTTCATATGCCATTCGAAAGGGATTTGTCTGCTCCTACGAAAAGTGTTGTTTCACTCCCACAAGTTCAGCAAAGCATTGAATGCCAAGCTTGCGAATGGGAAGGTCTAGTCGTCGAAAGCTTACCAACTGGCAACAAGCTTTGAGCCTACTTGCCACTAGGGAAAATCTAGGCAATAATGTAGTTAATAATTAATAGCCACCTCTTGCAAACACTCCACTCCGCTAATAGGTTCTCGGAAAAGCCTTGTCGTCCTTCTTTCTCGAATTTGATTTCTGACCGCTAAGCCGTGGCGGTTTTTGAAGCCGAATTTTTTCTCTGAAACCTCCATGTTTTATATCGCCCGTGACGTCGCCTTTTCTGCTCTATTCGTACACATGTTTTGCTCCAATCTTCATTGTTAATTAGGTCAGGTTTCAGGCCTATGTGATAAAATGGCCAAATCACGAGAATGACCTTCGAAAAAAACTTCCCTTAGAAGATGATAAAGTCACTCACGCATACATATCAAACACTTGTCATGACTTGCTCTTGACATTTTTTTTTACTTTTTAATGCCTCCGTTGAAATCTTTGGACCTAGATCTGACGCGATAGTGTACCCATCGAGTCTGCGCGGGAAACCCGAATTTTGAAAACGGAAAAAAAATTTAAACCAAGCAATGTTGTACAACTGAACACCGCGACCTAATCTTAAAACAGTTGCGCCCCCTCTGCTATCACATGCGGTGGACATGACATTTGTAATCTGTTCACACCTGATGAAGCTAATAATCCCGTCATACCTGAGTTTCCTAGCCTCAACCCATAACCTCCCCACTTCGGCGGCTGCCCCCTTCTTCTCGCTTGGTAGTCTTTCTCCGCCGTAATCAATTACAACCCTCATATCCTCTCGGGGAGGTCTTTCAGGGCAAGGTGCGCTTTTTCAAAACGGTTTTGTGTATATTGTAGGGACGCATTATGGAACGCAAAACCATGTTTACATTTTCGCTGAACGGTTATAGCAGTACCAAAAAAGAAAGCATAAGGTACTGTTAAGGGTTCGGATCCTCCGTGGCGACTAAATTTCTGCATTTGGGTTGGCGCCTACGGTTTGGTGCGTAGAACATCGGTCGCGCCTAAACATCAAAATCAGACGTCATAATACTCATTCGCAATGCTCGCTCAGAACCGATTTTGAGGCCAACAACAGCCTGCGGGGCGGCCGCGCCAACCTCTGATTGCGCAAAACTCTCAGTCGCGCCCAAGGCGCCGATTGGAAACATACAAGATGTCCTTATTAAACAATTTGTTTCCCGCGCGCTTCGCCAACCCGTCCCATCCTTTCCCGGGGACACTCGCCAACCGGGTTGTCCGAAGCTGGGGCCCGCTTCCGCTCCTCTGGCTGGTGCGGCCGACATTTCCGAACGGACTCTAAATCCAACATTTTTATTAACCAGGTGTACTGCTAAAACCGTTCAGCACGCGAAAAAGCAAGCATCGGTTTGAGGTTCCAAACACACAATGCACCTCTGCCCTGCCAAGATCCCCCTTGTGTTGAAACTTAGTGTAGAGCTAGAGCTAGTTGTCGGTCTGCCTAATTTTCGTTTCCTGGACCGTCCAATTCGCAGACCCAAAATTCAACGTGTTTTGGAGGGATTCGGAAGGGATACATGCCATTTGTTGAGCACAGAAATTTCCTCCGAAGGTCTTTGACATTGACCCTGTAACTTGAGAATTTGAGCAAAAAAATCTTGTAACTTGAGATTTGAGCAAAAAAATTCTATTTGGAAAAAAAATTCACACCACTTATGGGGCAACATGATAAATTTGTAGCCATGGGTTGGAATTAGGCTGCCAGAGGAGCATCCCTCCTTGAGTGAGAAAGGGGTTCCCCAGTACAGGAGTCGCAACATTGTCCATACTAAAAGTGTGCGTTGGCATTGGCATCCACACGCGGGCAAGTGCTACCTCTGCTCTCAGTGTTTTCCCTCTCCTCGCAGCGCTGTGTCTCTCCATCATACCACGACCGGCAACAAGTTTGTGCTTTTTCTTCCCTTACTTTCCTTAACGCATTCTTGTCAAATTCCTTAAAAATATATCACGCCAATTCGAGGGCGATCCGGCCCTTAAATTTAACGCTTTGGTCTAGAACACTAAGGAGGCGAGCTGACGTGAAAGTATTCTTATACTCCAACTTCTCTCTTCTTGCAACCTCGGCATGTCAGTTGTAAGTTTGTTAAATTTCTTGTGCCTTACGAGGGATTGGTGGAACATTTATTTCAATGGCCTAACGTTTCGACTGAATCGTCGTCTTCAGAGGCCTGGATATTTTGGGCCTAAATATTTGATTCACGCTCTACTCCACCAAGCGCTTCATGGGTTTCGACATCATGTCAGGAACCCCTCGAGAAGATCAAGATTATTCTGATACTTATTCTCACCATTGATTACCAAATCTGGAGCAATAATGATTGGTTAGTCTTGATAAGTTAGGGTTCGTGATCTGTGCTCTTTACTGAGGGCGTTTGTAGGTGACGTCATTTATCAATACACCATCACCATTAACTGCTTCAAAATATTTTCTTGGTTCTAAAGAAACTTTTATAGGGAAAGTTGCCATAACAATCAGATGAATTAGAAGCAGATCGTATTACAAGAATGCTGGGTTGTGAACAAAACTTTCGCCCCAGGCGGGACTAGAACCCGCACCTCTCGCTTTCCGGGCAAGTGCGCTACCAGTTACGCTACCGGGCACCATTTCATGAATGTTGCCCCGGTAGCGTAGCTGGTAGCGTAACTGGTAGCCCATTCATTCTGCTAGTGCTATTCAATGAGAACACTAAGACATTACTTCTTTGCATGCACGGCTTGCCAAGATCTCCTTGTTACGGCGCTGCTTTGCTTTTATTAACGCCGCATATTTAACGAGAGTCCTCTTGCTGAGATAGGTCCTCGATCACGGTAGTCTACTCCTACTCAGAATGGGTGGAGAAGTTATGCGAAGTGAATAAACTTCAGAGCGGATACTTGCACGTGCTTCCGCGTCACGCGCTCATGTACACCCTACGTTTGGTATGTACCGAGTTTCCTCATGATAGAGGACGGGTGAGATGAGCGTATAGGAAACCTGCGAGAAGACTGGGTGGTATTTAACTTCTAACTGATCATATGGCAAGGCGCCAAATTTAGGGAGGGAAATACGGTGAGAGATTGCTTTGATTCCCTACAGCCTGTCATCCTCTTGTTTATTTCCTTATCTCAATTCTTTGCTTCCTGTATTGGGAAATATTGACGATGAAGGTCCGAGAGCAATCGCTTATACACTGCGTTTCATAATTATAGGTCCACCCTAAATTTTTGCTACCCCAAAGTTGCTGTGCATTTTTTGGAAATGCTGCTATCACCGTTAGATTCCTCATCACGGAAAACCTTCATAGTGTTTTTCTGACAAAGTTCCCCCCTCAAGTAACCCAATTAACTTTTTCAGAACGAATTTTCACCGTTTCATGAATATCGGGCCACTCATAAAAAGTTTCCATTTCTCACGATCCGTGAAGGGAATCAGGGAAGCGGGGAATATGTGGGCTCAGTCGACATCGAGTTTACCATACCTCGTGTTATTCGCCTCTCTTCCCAGTAACAAGCTCAAGCTAGAGCACTTACTGAAGTGGGATAGCTGAGGAGCAGAATTTCCTCCCATGTCGGCCGGCTCATAGTGCATAAGCAACTAAGTGCGAAATCCTGGTCAGTGCGGGGAGAAGAGTAGCTTGGTAAATAAAGACTGCGTTTCCTTCAAAATTTAGGAGGAATTGGGCGTCTTCTCTCGAATTGTACAAGGGGTCCGAACAAAGTCCGTGCTGAAATGCGGCCTTCCGTGAGCAAAACCACCGTGTGGTGAGTAAGCCAGCAGAGCAATAACATCTTCAGCGGATTGATGAAGAGCGTTCCAAGATTATTTGAGCGCTACAAGATCGCACGTCTCCATTTCTCCGTGGAAAAGGGCTCAACTTAATGAACGAAGGTGTGGCTGTTAAGACCCTTCGCGATCTTGGACTCTACCTCCTTGTTTCGTTCTACAGGTGGTCTGAGATCGACGTGAAAAAGTTTATTTATTCTAGGTGGATCTGATAGAAAAGAGGGTACAGGAGGGTTCCGTGAAAATCGCAGATGGTTTTGATGTAAGGTAATTTTGGCGGAGAATCCCTTATGGTTTGAGGCACCTTTGAACGACTGAGCGGCTAGAGCTCGTATTTGTTTCCTTTCACGAGGATTCCATAGGGTATCGTGAAGTTCTTCTGAAGCGACTTTTACCATCTTTTCGACAACAGCTCCCTCGAACCTTGATTTTTACGCACGATAACGCGGCTGTCCATGCCGGTCCTTCCACGCCAGATGGAATTGCAGGAAAAAATGTGGCAGTTATCTGGTGGCCACCATGTTATCTGAATCAGATTCCAATAGAGAATCATTGGGCCTTAATTGTTATAAAGTTCCACAGCAAAGAAAAGCAAAATGGAACAGCCGAAGAGCTGAAAACGTCGATCATCGGCGCCCAGACGAATTTCGATCCTACTGTAATAGCTAATTTGGCTACCAGCATTCAAAACGTATTATTGTGTTCCTTATGATTAAGGAGGACCATCCCATTATTGAAAATTCGTGACGTTTTTTCGTTATAGTAAAATCTCTCGACAAGTGATGTGTAGTCATATTTGCGAAACGGTGAAAATACGTTCTAAAAAGATATTTTAATAATTCTGAATCGAGATTTCTCCAGAAATCGAGTATCAAGGTTTTTCGTTATGGGGAAACTATTGGTAATAGCGGCATTTTCCAAAAATGCACAGCAACTTTGGAATAGCCAAATTTAGGGTGGACCTATAATTATGAAACGCAGTGTATAATCTCAGTCCCCGTTGTTGCTGCAAGATACATTCGACCGAGATAACATGTAGGTGTGTGTCGAAACTGCGCTATACCTACGTCATTAGTTGGTATTGCTCCCACATACCAACAGACGCAAAGAACTATGAAGAACGACGCACAACATTCCCATTTTGCCAGTGAACCTCCGGGCCTATGGCAATCTCGAATGACGAAGGGAAGGACTAGAAGAAATTTCAAGGGTGGTCAGGCAAGATGTGTAGTCAATTGGGAATAAGGATAAAGCATTTGCCGTTGATCAATCCCTTTTTGGGATGCGGCACGCATTCTACTTCCATTTGTACATTCGTAGTGGCGTTTGAATGCGATGTGGCCTATACAATGACTTGCGGGGGCCAGCCGATGTACAAGTCAGTGTTTTTTATCCTCCCAGACAAGTCTGGTACCAATTAACCGACCCCGGAGGGATGGAAGGCTTGGTTGGCCCGGGCGACTCACGACCCAGGATTTGATCCCCGGACCGCTCGCGTGGTAAGCGTGCCACTTGCCACTACACCACTTCTTCGCCCCCTTAGCGAACCATTATATGATAGTGGGGATTGAGGACTGGAGTGCTGGAAAGGGGGAGGGGAGTCGTGGAATGGCCGGGGGTGGTGTTTGAGTGAGCATTCGTTTTCCCTGAGGCTTCCGCAACTGCATGTTCTATAAGACGCCACTAGGATCTTCAGTAGCCTCTTTTTTCTGAGATTGTCCAGCAGCGTACTCACTCCCCTTTTAAGGCACTTCTTTCTGGAGCTACTGCCAGCCTAACCGTACAACCTCCTCATAGGAGAAGGTATTTTTTTGGTCGCGGCGATACCATGAACTCCTGCATCGATTAAACGTGAGCAGCTCTTGTATGTGTGGGATACCTGGCCAGCGTAAGCTCGTGCATGTTTATAAACGTGATCAGAAGCTTGATTGCGTGGGATTCCTTGGCCACGTAACGTTCCCATGAGTTTATTAGGGCTGCGTCTCTCTACAATCTCATGGGAATTCCCATGATTACGTCTTGCTTATATCGTTTTTTTTTTCGCCTCCAGGACTGTGTGGAATAGATTGGCGCATTCGGAAAACCCGCCTCAAAAAACATTTCACAAGCATTATCGCCATCCCCTTAGGTGACAACCGCTAGTTATTCTTTTCAGATCCACAGCTTTTTTTCTAGGAACCCATGCGCACCAGCTGCCAAATGAATAAATGAATAAATAAATGAAGGAGGACTCGCTTCTGTGAAAGCAGTTTTTCATTCTAAGGGGGGGGTCTTTCAGGGTAAGCCGTGCTTTTTGGAAACGGTTTCTGCATATTGTAGGGACGCATGTATGGACCACAAAACCATGTTTCGTTTTCGCTGAACGGTTTTAGTAGTATCAAAAAAGTGGTGAATGATACCCTTGATGGTTCGATCCCCCGCGGCGACTAAATTTTGCAATCAAGGTTGGCGGCCACTTGTTGGCTTCAAAATGGTCCTGACGATGAATTTGACATCTGATTTTGATATTTAGCGCGATTTGGCACCAAACCGTAGGCGCCAACCCAAATGCAAAATTTAGTCGCCACGGGGATCGAACCTTAACAGTACCTTCTTTTTGGTACTGCTAAACCGTTCGAAAATGAAACATGGTTTTGTGTTCCCTACATGCGTCCCTACAATATGCAAGAAACCTTTTTGGAAAAGCGTGGCTGAACTGAAAGACCCCCTCAAAAGTACTCTATTGTTTTGGTTCTATTTCTGCGATTTACATGACTTATTATTTTTACAGGGTACTTTTTTTAGCACCGGACAAAGATTGTCCGGTGAAATATTTTTGGGTGGATTTTCTGACTACAAGGATTTGTGGGGGAGCGTGCAACAGAATCGTCCGGGAGTGGCGCCGTCGCGCGCGGTTACTTGCGCGGCGCCGTAATGCGGCACTTTTTCGATGGGCGCGGCAACAACAGACTTTGTCGATTGGAGCGACAGATTTGCTGCGGTCCACATTAACCCTTTTGGCCGTGGGCC
>MU897788.1:0-10641 GCA_036418205.1 Ostertagia ostertagi | reverse complement strand
AGTAAAAGGGATGGAAGCGTTGTGGCTGCTGGCAAAAATTTTGACCACTGAGCGGATCGAACGCCCAACCTTTCGATCTGGAGTCGAACGCGCTACCATTGCGCCAAGCAGTCACAGGCCATTATCAACAACACCTGTTTCTGCGATAAACTGTGCAGTAATGCTTGCCTTTAGGATTCTCTGTAGCAGAGTTATGTTAGTAAAAGGGATGGAAGCGTTGTGGCTGCTGGCAAAAATTTTGACCACTGAGCGGATCGAACGCCCAACCTTTCGATCTGGAGTCGAACGCGCTACCATTGCGCCAAGCAGTCACAGGCCATTATCAACAACACCTGTTTCTGCGATAAACTGTGCAGTAATGCTTGCCTTTGGGATTCTCTGTAGCAGAGTTATGCTAGTAAAAGGGATGGAAGCGTTGTGGCTGCTGGCAAAAATTTTGACCACTGAGCGGATCGAACGCCCAACCTTTCGATCTGGAGTCGAACGCGCTACCATTGCGCCAAGCAGTCACACTCGGTCGCAAAGGCCTGTAACTGTGAGGTAAAAAGTGAGGAGCAGGCCAACCAACGATTCCCTGTGACAGAGTTATGTTAGTAAAGGGGATGGAAGCGTTGTGGCTGCTGGCAAAAATTTTGACCACTGAGCGGATCGAACGCCCAACCTTTCGATCTGGAGTCGAACGCGCTACCATTGCGCCAAGCAGTCACAGGCCATTATCAACAACACCTGTTTCTGCGATAAACTGTGCAGTAATGCTTGCCTTTAGGATTCTCTGTAGCAGAGTTATGTTAGTAAAAGGGATGGAAGCGTTGTGGCTGCTGGCAAAAATTTTGACCACTGAGCGGATCGAACGCCCAACCTTTCGATCTGGAGTCGAACGCGCTACCATTGCGCCAAGCAGTCACAGGCCATTATCAACAACACCTGTTTCTGCGATAAACTGTGCAGTAATGCTTGCCTTTAGGATTCTCTGTAGCAGAGTTATGTTAGTAAAAGGGATGGAAGCGTTGTGGCTGCTGGCAAAAATTTTGACCACTGAGCGGATCGAACGCCCAACCTTTCGATCTGGAGTCGAACGCGCTACCATTGCGCCAAGCAGTCACAGGCCATTATCAACAACACCTGTTTCTGCGATAAACTGTGCAGTAATGCTTGCCTTTAGGATTCTCTGTAGCAGAGTTATGTTAGTAAAAGGGATGGAAGCGTTGTGGCTGCTGGCAAAAATTTTGACCACTGAGCGGATCGAACGCCCAACCTTTCGATCTGGAGTCGAACGCGCTACCATTGCGCCAAGCAGTCACAGGCCATTATCAACAACACCTGTTTCTGCGATAAACTGTGCAGTAATGCTTGCCTTTAGGATTCTCTGTAGCAGAGTTATGTTAGTAAAAGGGATGGAAGCGTTGTGGCTGCTGGCAAAAATTTTGACCACTGAGCGGATCGAACGCCCAACCTTTCGATCTGGAGTCGAACGCGCTACCATTGCGCCAAGCAGTCACAGGCCATTATCAACAACACCTGTTTCTGCGATAAACTGTGCAGTAATGCTTGCCTTTAGGATTCTCTGTAGCAGAGTTATGTTAGTAAAAGGGATGGAAGCGTTGTGGCTGCTGGCAAAAATTTTGACCACTGAGCGGATCGAACGCCCAACCTTTCGATCTGGAGTCGAACGCGCTACCATTGCGCCAAGCAGTCACAGGCCATTATCAACAACACCTGTTTCTGCGATAAACTGTGCAGTAATGCTTGCCTTTAGGATTCTCTGTAGCAGAGTTATGCTAGTAAAGGGATGGAAGCGTTGTGGCTGCTGGCAAAAATTTTGACCACTGAGCGGATCGAACGCCCAACCTTTCGATCTGGAGTCGAACGCGCTACCATTGCGCCAAGCAGTCACACTCGGTCGCAAAGGCCTGTAACTGTGAGGTAAAAAGTGAGGAGCAGGCCAACCAAAGATTCCCTGTGACAGAGTTATGCTAGTAAAAGGGATGGAAGCGTTGTGGCTGCTGGCAAAAATTTTGACCACTGAGCGGATCGAACGCCCAACCTTTCGATCTGGAGTCGAACGCGCTACCATTGCGCCAAGCAGTCACAGGCCATTATCAACAACACCTGTTTCTGCGATAAACTGTGCAGTAATGCTTGCCTTTAGGATTCTCTGTAGCAGAGTTATGTTAGTAAAAGGGATGGAAGCGTTGTGGCTGCTGGCAAAAATTTTGACCACTGAGCGGATCGAACGCCCAACCTTTCGATCTGGAGTCGAACGCGCTACCATTGCGCCAAGCAGTCACAGGCCATTATCAACAACACCTGTTTCTGCGATAAACTGTGCAGTAATGCTTGCCTTTAGGATTCTCTGTAGCAGAGTTATGTTAGTAAAGGGGATGGAAGCGTTGTGGCTGCTGGCAAAAATTTTGACCACTGAGCGGATCGAACGCCCAACCTTTCGATCTGGAGTCGAACGCGCTACCATTGCGCCAAGCAGTCACAGGCCATTATCAACAACACCTGTTTCTGCGATAAACTGTGCAGTAATGCTTGCCTTTAGGATTCTCTGTAGCAGAGTTATGTTAGTAAAGGGATGGAAGCGTTGTGGCTGCTGGCAAAAATTTTGACCACTGAGCGGATCGAACGCCCAACCTTTCGATCTGGAGTCGAACGCGCTACCATTGCGCCAAGCAGTCACAGGCCATTATCAACAACACCTGTTTCTGCGATAAACTGTGCAGTAATGCTTGCCTTTAGGATTCTCTGTAGCAGAGTTATGTTAGTAAAAAGGGATGGAAGCGTTGTGGCCTGCTGGCAAAAATTTTGACCACTGAGCGGATCGAACGCCCAACCTTTCGATCTGGAGTCGAACGCGCTACCATTGCGCCAAGCAGTCACACTCGGTCGCAAAGGCCTGTAACTGTGAGGTAAAAAGTGAGGAGCAGGCCAACCAACGATTCCCTGTGACAGAGTTATGTTAGTAAAGGGGATGGAAGCGTTGTGGCTGCTGGCAAAAATTTTGACCACTGAGCGGATCGAACGCCCAACCTTTCGATCTGGAGTCGAACGCGCTACCATTGCGCCAAGCAGTCACAGGCCATTATCAACAACACCTGTTTCTGCGATAAACTGTGCAGTAATGCTTGCCTTTAGGATTCTCTGTAGCAGAGTTATGTTAGTAAAAGGGATGGAAGCGTTGTGGCTGCTGGCAAAAATTTTGACCACTGAGCGGATCGAACGCCCAACCTTTCGATCTGGAGTCGAACGCGCTACCATTGCGCCAAGCAGTCACAGGCCATTATCAACAACACCTGTTTCTGCGATAAACTGTGCAGTAATGCTTGCCTTTAGGATTCTCTGTAGCAGAGTTATGTTAGTAAAAGGGATGGAAGCGTTGTGGCTGCTGGCAAAAATTTTGACCACTGAGCGGATCGAACGCCCAACCTTTCGATCTGGAGTCGAACGCGCTACCATTGCGCCAAGCAGTCACACTCGGTCGCAAAGGCCTGTAACTGTGAGGTAAAAAGTGAGGAGCAGGGCCAACCAACGATTCCCTGTGACAGAGTTATGCTAGTAAAAGGGATGGAAGCGTTGTGGCTGCTGGCAAAAATTTTGACCACTGAGCGGATCGGGGAGGAGTCGCGAACGCCCAACCTTTCGATCTGGAGTCGAACGCGCTACCATTGCGCCAAGCAGTCACACTCGGTCGCAAAGGCCTGTAACTGTGAGGTAAAAAGTGAGGAGCAGGCCAACCAACGATTCCCTGTGACAGAGTTATGTTAGTAAAGGGGATGGAAGCGTTGTGGCTGCTGGCAAAAATTTTGACCACTGAGCGGATCGAACGCCCAACCTTTCGATCTGGAGTCGAACGCGCTACCATTGCGCCAAGCAGTCTTCTTCTCAGCATTACGAATACGCTGAACTCACTTATTCGCACTCTTCGCTAGTAAAGGCTCGCTTTGGCAGTATTGATAGGCCAGCCCTCGGTCTGTGGGGTCATGGTTAAATCAGTAATTGGAGGCATGCCGTTGGTTTAGTCTGCAGAGGAAACCAACGCCGTCAGGAGCTCTAGGGCTGGGCAAGTTATCTGCCGTTAGCCGCGGTTTCCCTTTCATTAATTATGCTGTGGCCGTTCGGCCTCTCCCTGACGCCCTCTCCCACCTCATAATCTCCTATGAGCGTTGATTCTCTTTTACCTTTGCACAGCCGCATTACAAATGTAAGCAAGGTCCAACCTAAGTGTATTCTAAAAATTTTTCGCTTTACTGTTTGGCCCATTTCACACCAATAGTTTCGTAGTCTTGTGCAGAAACCACAACGTTTAATCCTAAAGCACGTCCTCAATTTGTTTGCAACGGAACTGCTGCTAAAGCAATATGAAGGAATTTTCAGCTGTACACTTCCAAAGGCTTTGTGTGGTAACCACACCCTATCTTGGTATCAAACCCTTTGTCACCAAAAAAATTTTTCCCACTGTGTACATGTCTCGCGGAGTTGGCACAGTTTTTCCTTTTCGATAACATATTTATAAAAAAATTGTAAACGAGTTCGAGTTACAATGTAATAATGTATCACCAGTAGTTGTATCCCTAAGGTTTGAAGTAATCTTTTGTAGGCGATGATGGAGCCGATGATGATGGGGATTTGAGGCTCGATGCAGGCGACTTCCCTTTGCCTTTGCCTTTTCCTTTCTTCTTTTTCGACGGAGGTTGTTGTGGGGAGGGATTCCGATAGAGATTGCGAAGTTTTGTCAGCAGCGCTAGCTGACAAGCCATCAGTGTTGACATTGTCATTGAAAGCATCACCAGGTGTAGTGATAGCTTTCTCCTGTAACAAGAGGATATAGAGTTCAACGCTTATCAGTCCGTTTCCAGGTTACTCCACGCATTCTGCTTCCATTCGGAATGCTAGTGACCCTCGAATGCGATTTGGCCTATACATTGATTTGCAGGGCTAGCCAATGTATAAGTAGCGTTTGCTTAACACTTGGACGACAGCGCGGGACACATACGTCCCGCACTTTCACACGGAAGAGGCTTGTTTTTCCTAAATTGTGCCTCCATTTTCATGCTTCAAGACTGGCCCTTCCTACTGTTGGATACGAAAAATAGTTCTCTCGTTACCACTAATGAAATTATTGGTAATGTAGTAACTGTTAATGCAAATTTGTAAAATAAGGTGGTAGGTTGCGCGCACAAGGGCGTGTCGTCAACGTGTTAAACAGAAGGGTGATATCAACTAGTAGGCTACGGTGGCATAGAGGGCTTGGCCGGCCTGGGAGCGATTCGATCTGAAGTGTCACCTCGGACGGTGCGCGTAGTAAGCGACGCCATTCACCGTTACACCACTTTTTCATATAATACTCCATTCTTAGACATCAGATTAAGAGCAGTTGTATAAAGGCAGCGATGACGATACATCTAAGAAGATTCAGTGGAGAAGTGATGGTGCGCAATGGTAATTCCGTGGTGATAAAAGCGAAGGAATCCGTCATAAAAACGCAAAACAGGACCTCCTTTTCCGGCCGTTGGATTTCAATCGGAAAGGAAAGCGGACGTGTGAGCGAGTTCATCGCAACGCGTTTGGTGGCACCGTGCCAATCCACGCTTTGATCGATATGTTCCAATTTTGCCGCTGCTGGCAACGCAGCTCGTCCAAATCACCAAGTAAGCCAGTGCGCGGATCGTTTTTCAGGCGGAGTGCTTTCGAAGTCCTGCTCAGCAACCAGCGAACCCTTCGTCCTGAAGCGCCACACCTCGCTTTCCCTGGCAGCCAAGTAACTGATTCGTGTGGTGCATATGCTTCCCCGATGAACCCCTTCCTTATCGTGAGCGCTGCCTTTAAGGCCAGTGAAAGGATCCATTCACGCCTTTCAAAGTTTGTAAGAAGTTCTTTCTTTCAAAAGCCAGATGTTACGACAAGTAGATCGCTGCTGAGAACGAAAAGTAGGCAAAGGGCGTAACAATAAAGAAGAATTCAGAGATACAGTTCAACACCCGCGAGGCAGGACCCTTATTTCCACTGAGTTCCGCTTTGGGCGAGTTGCTGCTGAAGTGTGCACTATGGTCTGTCTCTGCTTATTGGCCAGAGTCCGACAGCAAAGGCTCAGCTGTTGGACAACCGACAGCTGGATGGGAAGAGGCACGAGGGAGCCTGGAGTGACCAGAAAAACCTTGTTACGTGGTTACAGGAGCCCAAGCACCACTCTCACCTGGTTAGTGTGAACAACTCTGGTGCTTTGTATTGTTTGAGAATAGTGTCAAGAGTGAATTTACGCACGGAGAGCCCAGACGCCTTACGCATGGGGAGATCGAGTGTCCCGCGGGAGAGCGTGACTGAACAGGCAAGAACCCTCGACGAGTCGGCCACAAATCCTCGACCTCGCCCTGCTCTCGGTCCTCTTGGTGTCCAACCTTCCTTTCTTAGTACATTTTCTGATCTCCGACATCCAATTGTTGTGCCACCTTTCTTCAAGCACTTGTGGTCATGTTGATTTTGTATATTGTTTTTCTAGGGACTACGTTTTGGGCCTATTTTAATAGATAGATGGGGATGCGGAGCTATTCTTCTCAAGCGGACGATCGGCCCAAATGTGCGGCACCGCCGCGAGGTGCTAAAGTAGGCTAAGCCAAGACCCTAATGTTGAAAAGCGTTTGAAGTATTTGCTGGATTGTGTCAGGGCTACATAGGAAGGACTGGAGTCTGCAACCTTCCTTTTCCCTTGATCCACCAAAGGAGCCTAGCCGAACTTTTTTTTCCAAGGTATATCTCCCCAAGTAACTTCTGCACGGTGAAACTCCAGTTCGGGGGGGCCACTCCATTTTTTCTCCAATACTCAAGATAAGGATTAGAGGGCTCACGACACGTAATCGACTCATTTAAAGTAGACTTCTGATAATATTGGTGTAATGGGTGAGAAACCCTGAAACGTTTTCACATTTCCGCCTGCCATGACCCAAGGGAACGGTCCTGGACCAGGAGAAAGGACACCTCCGCAAAGGGCTAAGGGTGCAGGAGCTCCAGGGTGGATCACCTGTGCAGAAAAGTGGATGGGATGTGGGCAGGTAGTGTGGAATGTAGGACATCCACCGGTCCTTATCAAAAGTACGCTCGAAATGAGTCGTTCACTTATTATCTTATCCGTAGTGTTCGATAGCCCAAAGAACTGCTCTCTAGTACTACGGATAAGATAGCAATGGAGTGGCCCCCCCGAACTGGAGTTTCACCCCTCATGCACCAATCCTGAAACTGGAACTGCTTCGAAACATCTTCTTCTGTAGTACTTTCGCTTCCCAGAACAATTTGCTGTAGTAGCTCCTCAAATAACTGGATTCATCGCACAGACAAACCTTTCTCTCAATCACTAGCGCAATTTCATTCCATTGACTTTCCGCCCTAACAACTTCCCAAGGATAGCCTTATCTCCTTACTGGCAATTAATAACTGGAATTTTTCATTTATTTTCATGAAAAACTTACACAAGTTCGTCTTCGGTCACCTGTGGAGCCTGCAACAATCGATGTTTTATTCCTATGCACTTTTCTCAATTCTAGGTTCACAGTCAACCGACAATTCTCATTTTGCGGGTACTTGGAAATCAAGAATTTCGAAATCCAGCGACATACTTACCGTAAACACTAACAAATATAAGGGTTTGTAGGAGTTTTGCCTGATGATCCTATGTAAGGGTTGAGTAAGAGTCGATGATGAATGATTGCACAGCGAGCAATATTCGCAAGAAAAGGGGAGAAGTGGGGCGTAAAAAGAAATGTAGTGTCATAGAATCACATCAGCCAGCTAACAGTCCGTGCACACAAGCATGATTAGCGCTTCGAGTTCTTAAACAGAAAATTCAGACTTTATAGATGCCAGATTTATGTGCGCTTAGAGAAGCTGCACATAAGTTCTGGTGCAATGCTAGGACACCGATTATTCGTCCCAATTTTTGGAGAAAATTCTGCGAAAACCGCATTGACTTTGGGATTTTTCAGGTTTTTTAAAGTTGGTTCAGAGTCGAGTATTTCATAAGCTGAAAAGCCGTTGAAGTTAGCTCGTCGAGTTTTAGAAGACGGCGCAGAAAAGCCTCGTTTGGAATGCCCCACGCATTCGAATCTCATGAAAGCAACCTAATTGTCTATGCCACATACGAACCCCTTCCCACCTCCAACATCTCACTCCAACACTCTACACAGGCTGGCTACAAATTACGGTAACAAGAGCGTACCGCATCTGCTTCAGAATTGAACGGATGGGGTTTTGAGTGTAGCTTTTGCGCATTTGATTCTATTGATACGATGTTCATTCTTTAATTTTACCACTCAAAATTTATCTAGTTTGGATTGTTCAAGCCTTTAGCTCTTCATGAAATAACGACTCGCTTGCTTCGTCAAGGTGTCTGGTGGTGTTACGTTGCAAAGCGAATCAGGATCTTCAGAAACCTGCAACAACCACCATTGCGAAGAACAATCGACTAGGTGCTAGGAACGATTGGATTGGACGTGGAAGAGAAGCTTCTGTTGTTACCAAGAACAATATTGAGAAATCGTAATCGCGAAGTAGCGATGGACTCTAGCACATTCAATAAGTCGCTTGTTAGCGATCAGGTGCACTTCCTTGCACGTAATCGTCAGAAAACATTCTGTGGCTAAGGTACGTAAGCGTGGAAAGCTCAGCTCTCCAAGGGGCGACCCGACGCGGGAGTAAAACGAAAAACCACGGGTGGGGTGTGGTGGAGCTTTGGACGAGAGGGGAGTATGGTTGGTGCCTACAATTCGTGTGTGTGATTAGCCCAAGGTCCTTGTGGGTTCGTTCTGGGGGATGAGGAAAGGGGGGTGTGGTTCAGTCGATGGTCGAGTCGGTAGAATAAGAGGTGGTAGTGAAGTGTGAAAACATTGGGTGTGGCTGTCGAGTGTGTGTTGAAACAAATCAACACCAGTGATTATCTAGCAAGAGTCTCGGGTCGAACCAGTCGTGGTCGTGAATTCTGTGTCGGGGTAGCATCGTTTGGTTGATCGCGTTAACAGCCTCCGGATGGGGCGGGGGCGTGTTGTGCACAGGGTGAGCACAGTGGATGTGGTTGTGGAGGTGGCTGTGGGTCTCAAAAGGTGAGGTGACTTCCCTCCTTATACCGAAGGGGGGTGTGGGGTTGAAGCAAGAGCAGCCTTGGAAGAAGTCACGGCAGTGTTGAACATTCCTACTGCTGACATCATAAAGACGTGAATGGATTTAAAAAAAGCGCTTCATAATGCCTGTAACGCACTTGAGGCCGTTTATCAACACACCACACGGTCAGCTCGTTCATGGTTAACGTCGCTCCTTTTTCAAGACGGATAGTGATTCCCCGTGAGTGCCCTATGCTTTCTCATTTAGTAACCTTCAGTGAATATATGTTAGGTTGGTGGGATTTTGTCGCACTTCTTTTTACCAAGCTCCATCAGTTGTTGAAGCACACATCAAGATTGTATATATCCACCATCGTTGTCGACTACTTCTTGCCAACGTTCAGGCAGCTTATAGATGCCATCCCTCCAAAATGCAGGCTGGCGCGAGGCAAAATACGACGTCAACTCGGTTTCGACCTGAGCGCGAGTTTTGAAGGTTTTTCGGTTCAAGTAACGAGTTAGATCGGAGGAAAACTATCGATGTCTGGGCTATACGGTGGACGGGACAGTACTGTCCATCCATACTAGGCTCCGACTTCAACTATCTTGCAACGTGCGGTCTGGCATTGTCATGCTGGAAGTAGACTTTTCGAACTTTTCCTACCCTCTGATCGACCATTCGCTTCAAATCTCGTAGCTGCTTCGTGTAGGTTGGAAGTGGCAGTGGCTCCCTCATCTAGAAAGTTGCCAAAGTACTGGCCCATGTACATCCCACAAAATTGATAGCATAACCTTCTCGGGGTGAGTATAACGCCAGTGATGAGATGTCCCAGCCATCTGTTTCCTTTGTGCAAATTGAGCAGAGTCAAGCAGTCGTCCACACGACGATCGCGATCGACGGGTTTGAGGTGGTGCGGAACATATCGTCCCAGCTTTTTCTTCATTCCCAATTTCTTCAGCCCAGATTCGATAGTGGAACTGTGAACTCCGAGTGTGCTCGCCATTTCCCTCGTAGATTGGAATGGATCCGTTTTCACCACACGCCGCAGCTCACTCAAGTTGAGTTCAGATGGGCGTCCGGACCTCTCCTCGTCTTCAAGAGTGTAGTCTCCCACCTTGAAACGTTTGTACCAGCGAACAATGGTCCTGTAACTGGGAGCATGGTCCTTGTACACATCCTTCATTTTGGTCTCGGCAGCCTTCATATTAGAGCCGGAATGGTAGAGGAAAAGTGTGACATGACGCAGGTGCTGACGATCTGGGACAAAGACGTTCTCCATACTGCAAAAGGGGAAGTGAAAAAAAAAACAATCAAGTGATACTACTCTTTTTTTGGTTGTGGAGATTTTCCATGACCACTTCATCTTGTTACCGTAATTTACGGCCACCCTATAGTATTTGACTTTGAGACCAGTCGAACATCTCAGCACCTGCGGAACTGCCGCAGACGGGGTAGAGGCGTATGACTCAAGGAACAGCGAACCTTCTAATTTTGTTTGATCACGCTTCTTTCGTGTACTTCCCATCTTAAAGCTACGAGTCAGGGTTAGTGACC
>MU897784.1:0-20081 GCA_036418205.1 Ostertagia ostertagi | reverse complement strand
TATAGATCACCAGTTTAACTGCGCACGATACCGCGCGCGAAATACGACCGAAGAGGATGGACTCTCGTGGCAGGGTTAAAGGGCGTTGCGCTATTATCAACTAAGGGAGTGATATTTGAGCTATTCGGGAGGAGCCGTATTTGAGGAAGTAGGCGAGGAAACGGAGTTGTTCCTATGTAATTGGGGTGACGGGCTGAGGGTGGGAAGTAGAGAAATTCCCGCTTCAACCGCGATATATGCCTCCCCTAGCGGTGACAGACGGACAAACACACCAAACTTCTGCTTTATATATAGAAGGGATAGCGCTAAGCCTTCTGTGTGTCTGTTCGAAAGAATTAGGTACTATCTAAGGAACCACCTCCAGAGTCCAGGTCAAGTTTGGGATGGATAGAGAATGAGTCAGGCTACACGGGGCAGACATGGACCATGGAAAACTCCGCCCACAGTGGGCGGGGCATGCGTCGCATTAGGAGCTGCCGGTGGCTGAAGTCTCGAGTTTGGGAATAGGTGCAGTGAAATGACCGGAAAAAGTGTGCAAAGGTTGAACTGAGCCGAAAAGCTGAATCTGGGAAACCAACCCGTTGTGGGCGGAGCGTTCTCTAAAGTTCTCTAAAGGAGTGTTTATTATCACTACATCCCCCAATCATTAGTGTGGTTCCCAACCCTATTTTAGCACTCTGCGCAAAACCCGATATTTTCAATCGATATCGATCGATAGCATGTGACCCGATAGAATTTCGACTTTTACCACGGCCCCCAATCAACACTGATTCCCGACCTCATTCGAGCCCTCTGCGCAAAACCGATATTTTCAATCGATATCGATCGATAGCATGTAACCCATTTGGGATTTTCGCTACTACTGCAGCCCCCATCAATAGTGTGGTTCCCAACCCTATTTTGGCACTCTGCGCAAAAACCGATATTTTCAATTGATATCGATCGATAGCATGTGACCCATTAAGAATCCAACTTCTACGACACTGCCCAATCAATGTTGCGGTTCGCTTAGCAATTCGAGGCTTCTGCACAAAAGCTATATTCTCTGCGGATATTTCAATGCATGCCCCGCCCACCTGACCGGGCTCCGCCCACTACCGTACCCTTTCTAACCAAGCCCTGCCTTCACCTTACACGCCCTAGGGGCAACTTCGTACCCATCCGGGACGATGCTTTAACTGTTTCATGGGGTCTACCTAGCGTGCAAGCCAAGTGGTTACAAACAGACAGACGGACAGGCACACCAAACTTCTGCTTTATTATAGAAAGGATATCGATCGATAGCATGTGACTCGATGGAATTTCGACTTTTACCACGGCCCCAAATCAACACTGTGATTCCCGACCTCATTCGAGCCCTCTGCACAAAAACCTATGTTTTCTAAGAAGGTTCCAGCGCAAACCCCGCCCACCTGACCGGGCTCCGCCCACTACCATACCCTTACTAACCAAGCCCTAACCTCACCCTACACGCCTAAGGGGCAGCTTCCTACCCATTCGGGACCATGCCTTAACTGTTTTTTGGGTATACGTAGCGTGCGAGCCCTTGGTTACAAACAAACAAACACACCAAACTGCTGCTTTATGTATAAGCGGATAGAGGGGATAATATAGAGGGCTAAGCGTAAGCACGTTGCTGTCTAAAGGAGGTGATTTCTCAATAGACAGAGACTCTTGGGGACCATGAGTTATGTTTTCAAGTCCGTTCGCTAAATTTTGATTATTGCGACCACATCAATCTATAAAGTGATGAGTAACCAAATTCGAGCCCTCTGCGCAAAAACCGATATTTTCAATCGATATCGATCGATAGCATGCGACCCGAGAGAATTTCGACTTTTACCACGGCCCTCAATCAACACTGTGATTCCCAACCTCATTCGAGCCCTCTGCGCAAAAAACCGATATTTTCAATCGATATCGATCGATAGCATGTGACCCGATAGAATTTCGACTTTTACCACGGCCCCCAATCAACACTGTGATTCCCGACCTCATTCGAGCCCTCTGCGCAAAAACCGATATTTTCAAAATTTATTATTATAGCATACATTATAGCATTGGTGAGCCAAGAATTGGACTTTTACACAGGGACCAAATCAACACGTGATCCGACTCCATTCGGCCTGCTGCGCAAAACCGATATTTTGCAATCATATTCGATCGATGAGCAGAACTGCGCAAATGTTAGCTGGCCTGACTTAAGAATTTCGGACATTAAGCACCTCCCGGGATCTCCTCAAATCAACACTGTGATTCCCAACCTCATTCGAGCCCTCTGCGCAAAAACCGATATTTTCAATCGATATCGATCGATAGCATGTGACCCGATAGAATTTCGACTTTTACCGGCCCCCAATCAACACTGTGATTCCCGACCTCATTCGAGCCCTCTGCGCAAAAACCGATATTTTCAATCGATATCGATCGATAGCATGTGACCCGATAGAATTTCGACTTTTACCACGGTCCCAAATCAACACCGTGATTCCCAACCTCATTCGAGCCCTCTGCGCAAAAACCGATATTTTCAATCGATATCGATCGATAGCATGTGACCCGATAGAATTTCGACTTTACCACGGTCTTTACTGGTGAAAAGATATGACAAGATATTCTTGGAACATGATACGAAATTCGAGGTCCTAATCAAACACCGTTCTTTTTTCACAACGCAAAACCGATATTTTCAATCGATATCGATCGATAGCATGTGACCCGATAGAATTTCGACTTTTACCACGGCCCCAAATCAACACCGTGATTCCCAACCTCATTCGAGCCCTCTGCGCAAAAACCGATATTTTCAATCGATATCGATCGATAGCATGTGACCCGATAGAATTTCGACTTTTACCACGGTCCCAAATCAACACTGTGATTCCCAACCTCATTCGAGCCCTCTGCGCAAAAACCGATATTTTCAATCGATATCGATCGATAGCATGTGACCCGATAGAATTTCGACTTTTACCACGGCCCAAAATCAACACTGTGATTCCCAACCTCATTCGAGCCCTCTGCGCAAAAACCGATATTTTCAATCGATATCGATCGATAGCATGTGACCCGATAGAATTTCGACTTTTACCACGGCCCAATCAACACTGGTTCCCAACCTCATTCGAGCCCTCTGCGCAAAAACCGATATTTTCAATCGATATCGATCGATAGCATGTGACCCGATAGAATTTCGACTTTTACCACACACCCCCAATCAATACTTTAATACTTAATCTCACATTAATCGCATTTTACAAACGCAGATTTTAGCGTTTTTTCTACAGATTTCGGAATGAGCCCCATCCAGCCCCGCCCATAAGGGCTCCGCCTCCACTACTACCGTATCCATTTTTAGCGAACCGTACACACCCCAGGGGCAAAGTCCTACCCATCCGGGACCATGCCCAAGTTGTTTTCTTGGGTCTACGTAACGTGAGTTCAGTGGTTACAAACAAACAAACAAACAAACAAACAAACAAACAAACAAACAAACAGACACACCAAACAGCTGCTTTTTTATATATAGAGGGGATATTTTCAATCGATATCGATCGATTAGCATGTGTGGACCCGGCTGGATCCACAGTAGAAATGACTCCGATATAATATTACAACCTCTGACCAATCGACACGGCGTGACCATTCCAACTCAATTCGAGCCCTTCCTGCGCAAAACCGTATTTTAAATCGATATCGATCGTAGCCATGTTGACACGATCAGGAATTTGTGCAGGACTATTTACTCAACTAGGTACCAAAGTAAAAACTCTATTCGTGCATTACAAGCAGTTCGAGCACTGCGTAAAACGATTTTTTATCGAATTATGCACGATAGACATGCGCGAGAGATATTTCGACTGGTTCAACTACATGGCGTCACAGCAAAATACTACACACCGATGATTCCAACAGCGTTCGAAAGCCTTTTCGGCAGCCTCTGCGCAAAACCGATATTTTCAATCGATATCGATATCGATCGATAGCATGTGACCCGATAGAATTTCGACTTTTACCACACCCCCCAATCAATACTTTAATACTTAATCTCACATTAATCGCATTTTACAAACGCAGATTTTAGCGTTTTTTCTACAGATTTCGGAATGAGCCCCATCCAGCCCCGCCCATAAGGGCCGCTCCGCCCACTACCGTATCCATTTAGCGAACCGTACACACCCCAGAGGCAAAGTCCTACCCCATCCGGGACCATGCTACCATTGTGTATTTCTTGGGTTCTAGGCGTAACGTAGACGTTTTCAGTGGGTTACAAAAAACAAAAATAACAAAACAAACAAAATAACAAACAAATTCAGAACACAAACAGTGCTGGTTACTATAGACGCGGATTTCAATAGTATATCCGATCGATAGCATGTGACCGACTGTAGAATTTTTTCGACTCCTTTATAACACACCCCCAATCAACGATGAATTTCCCAACTCATTCGAAGCCCTCTGGCGCATTTGAAAACGGATATTTTACTATTTCGATATCCGTATATCGATCGATAGCATGTGACCCTGATAGGAATTTCGACTTTTACCACGGTCCCAAATCAACACCGTGATTCCCAACCTCATTCGAGCCCTCTGCGCAAAAACCGATATTTTCAATCGATATCGATCGATAGCATGTGACCCGATAGAATTTCGACTTTTACCACGGTCCCAAATCAACACCGTGATTCCCAACCTCATTCGAGCCCTCTGCGCAAAAACCGATATTTTCAATCGATATCGATCGATAGCATGTGACCCGATAGAATTTCGACTTTTACCACACCCCCAATCAATACTTTAATACTTAATCTCACATTAATCGCATTTTACAAACGCAGATTTTAGCGTTTTTTCTACAGATTTCGGACATGTCGCCCATCCTAGATCCCGTCTCGATTAAGCGGACCGCTCGACCCCTAGACGGGCATTTATACGGACTCCTCTTTAGCGCGCTCACACACCTCAGCAGCGCAACGCTGTACCTCTGGGACCACTCGGGCGCAAGTAGTTTGTTGGCTGTAGGGTCCGGTAACGTGGGGAGATTTTCAGTGGTTACAAACAAACAAACAAACAAACAAACAAACAGACAGACACACCAAACAGCTGCTTTATATATAGAGGGGTTTTCAATCGATATCGATCGATAGCATGTGACTCGATAGAATTTCGACTTTTACCAACCCAATCAAACACCGGGTTGGCCACCTCATTCGAGCCTCTGCGCAAACACGGCTTTCTCATAGATACGATATCGATATTGCTATCGATAGCATGTGACCCGATAGAATTTCGACTTTTACCACGGCCCCAAATCAACACCGTGATTCCCAACCTCATTCGAGCCCTCTGCGCAAAAACCGATATTTTCAATCGATATCGATCGATAGCATGTGACCCGATAGAATTTCGACTTTTACCACGGCCCTCAATCCAACACTGGATTCCCAACCTCATTCGAGCCCTCTGCGCAAAAACCGATATTTTCAATCGATATCGATCGATAGCATGTATACAACTAACAAAAATTCAGCAATCGGGGGTCTATGACCATATATATTTTCCCTTGATAGAAAGGCATCTTGTCTCCTTTATTATCCTGGTCTAATGGCGGTGACCAATGATAGCAATTTTGTCGACTGTTCTTTAAAGAAAGGGCCCAACTGAAACACCGTGAGTGCACCTCGATTCGAATCCTTGCGTAAAACGATATTCAATCTGATAGTACGATTTTTCTTAAAGAAATATAGCATAGATGTATTCTCGACTAATAATTTCGATTTTTAACAACCCTACTCAATCAATATTTTAAATTACTTTTGGATCACATTACGGAAGGTCAGAATCTTCTACAAAAACGCTGGCGCCATTTTAGGCAGTTTTTTTCTACAGATTTCGGAATGAGCCCCATCCAGCCCCGCCCATAAGGGCCGCTCCGCCCACTACCGTATCTCCAATTTAGCGAAAACCGTACACACCCCAGAGGCAAAGTCCTACCCATCCGGGACCATGCCCAAGTTGTTTTCTTGGGGTGTTAATGTATAATCGGTAGTTTTCACAGTGGTTAAAAAAAAAAAACATAGGAAGACAAACAAAACAAAGAACAGTAACAAACAAACTAACACAAGACAAAACAAACAAGAACTTGAAACAAGTTCTACCAAGTCGTAAGCTTTACAAATTAGTGTATAGAGGGGTTCATTTTTCAATTATATCGAAATCGACGTAGCAGTGTGACCTCGATTTAGTTAATTTCGATTGGGCCCGGGTAAAACAGCGAAGTTCAATACGAATTTCGACTTTTACCACGGCCCAATCAACACCGTGATTCCCAACCTCATTCGAGCCCTCTGCGCAAAAACCGATATTTTCAATCGATATCGATCGATAGCATGTGACCCGATAGAATTTCGACTTTTACCACGGCCCCAATCAACACTGTGTTCCCAACCTCATTCGAGCCCTCTGCGCAAAAACCGATATTTTCAATCGATATCGATCGATAGCATGTGACCCGATAGAATTTCGACTTTTACCACCCCCAATCAACACTGTGATTCCCAACCTCATTCGAGCCCTCTGCGCAAAAACCGATATTTTCAATCGATATCGATACAAGAGATAGCATGTGCTAGAAGAATTCGAGTTTAAGTGGACGGATCAAAATCGAAACACGTGAGATTCCCAACGGAATCATCGAGCCTTCTGGTAAAACGATATTTTCAATCGAGATATCGATCATATGGAGATGTGATCGATAGAATTTTCGACTTTTTAAACAACCAATCAAATATTTAATAACTTTAATCCTCACAGTCACTCGCGGGCATTTTACAAACGCAGATTTTAGCGTTTTTTCTACAGATTTCGGAATGAGCCCCATCCAGCCCCGCCCATAAGGGCCGCTCCGCCCACTACCGTATCCATTTATCGAACCGTAACACCCCAGAGGCAAAGTCCTACCCATCCGGGACCATTTGCCAAATTGTTGATGTGATTTTGTTCTTTTTGATGTATAACCACGTAACGTGATCAGTGTGTTAACAATAAAGACAACAAACAAAAAACAAACGATACAGACACTCAACACCAAGGAACGCTTGTATAGGTATATAGAGGGGATTTCAAAATACGTATCGATCGATAGCATGTGACCGATTTAGAATATGCGAACTTTTACACACCCATCGGAACGCGTGGAATTATCACTCAACTCATCAGAGCCTCTGCGCAAAAACCGATATTTCAATCGATATCGATCGATAGCATGTGACCCGATAGAATTTCGACTTTTACCACGGCCCCAAATCAACACCGTGATTCCCAACCTCATTCGAGCCCTCTGCGCAAAAACCGATATTTTCAATCGATATCGATCGATAGCATGTGACCCGATAGAATTTCGACTTTTACCACGTCGACCACATAATTCAAACAACCGTGCCTTCCCAAACCATAATGTCGAGGCCTCCTAGCTATATCACGCGTAAACCGATATTTTCAATCGATATCGATCGATAGCATGTGACCCGATTGGAATTTCGACTTTTACCACGGTCCCAAATCAACACCGTGATTCCCAACCTCATTCGAGCCCTCTGCGCAAAAACCGATATTTTCAATCGATATCGATCGATAGCATGTGACCCGATAGAATTTCGACTTTTACCACACCCCCCAATCAATACTTTAATACTTAATCTCACATTAATCGCATTTTACAAACGCAGATTTTAGCGTTTTTTTCTACAATATTTTTCGGCAATGAAGCGCTTTATACGTCTTCAAGCCCATTATAGGGAGCCGCTCGCCCCACTACGACGTATTCCTACCTTTTAGCGACACCGCTCCCAGCCAGGGAAAGATCTTACCATCTGGGACATTGCCCAAGTTCGTTTGTGTGTGGGTCTAGCTAACGTGAGTCGCAAGATGGTTAATGACAATAACAATAATAACAAACAAAAAACAAAAAACAACAAACCAACAAAAACAAACAAACAGGACACACCAAACAGTAGCGGCTTCTGCGGGTTTATATATAGACTGGAAATTTTCAATAGATATATCGATCGAGTAGCATGTTACAGATAGAATGGTCGACTGGTTACCACCTACACAAATCAACACCGTGATTACCCAACCTCATTCGAGCCCTCTGCGCAAAAACCGATATTTTCAATCGATATCGATCGATAGCATGTGACCCGATAGAATTTCGACTTTTACCACGGCCCCCAATCAACACTGTGATTCCCAACCTCATTCGAGCCCTCTGCGCAAAAACCGATATTTTCAATCGATATCGATCGATAGCATGTGACCCGATAGAATTTCGACTTTTACCACGGTCCCAAATCAACACCGTGATTCCCAACCTCATTCGAGCCCTCTGCGCAAAAACCGATATTTTCAATCGATATCGATCGATAGCATGTGTATTCTTGGCGATGAGAATTGCTTCGATCTTTATTAACACACCCCCCAATAATACTTGAATACTTATATCTCACTACTCTCATATTATGGGGACGTCGATTTCAAATCGCGTAAGGATTATTTGAGTGACTTTTTTTTCTACAGATTTCGGAATGAGCCCCATCCAGCCCCGCCCATAAGGGCGGCTCCGCCCACTACCGTATCCATTTTTAACGAACCGTACACACCCCAGGGGCAAAGTCCTACCCATCCGGGACCATGCCCAAGTTGTTTTTCTTGGGTCTACGTAACTTGAGTTCAGTGGTTACAAACAAACAAACAAACAAACAAACAACAACAGCAACAAACAGCTAGCTTGCTGCTTTATATATAGAGGGATTTTCAATCGATATCGATCGATAGCATGTGACCCGATAGAATTTCGACTTTTACCACGGTCCCAATCAACACGTGATTCCCAACCTCATTCGAGCCCTCTGCGCAAAAACCGATATTTTCAATCGATATCGATCGATAGCATGTGACCCGATAGAATTTCGACTTTTACCACGGTCCCAAATCAACACCGTGATTCCAACCTCAGTCGTATAAGCCTCTACTGGCAGACAAAGGGGCAGAAATTATTTTCAATCGATATCGATCGATAGCATGTGACCCGATAGAATTTCGACTTTTCTCACGGTCCCAAATCAACACCGTGATTCCCCAACCTCATTCGCCCTCTGCGCAAAAACCGATATTTTCAATCGATATCGATCGATAGCATGTGACCCGATAGAATTTCGACTTTTACCACGGCCCCAATCAACACTGTGATTCCCAACCTCATTCGAGCCCTCTGCGCAAAAACCGATATTTTCAATCGATATCGATCGATAGCATGTGACCCGATAGAATTTCGACTTTTACCACACCCAATCAATACTTTAATACTTAATCTCACATTAATCGCATTTTACAAACGCAGATTTTAGCGTTTTTTCTACAGATTTCGGAATGAGCCCCATCCAGCCCCGCCCATAAGGGCCGCTCCGCCCACTACCGTATCCATTTTAGCGAACCGTACACACCCCAGAGGCAAAGTCCTACCCCATCCGGGACCATGCCCAAGTTGTTTTCTTGGGTCTACGTAACGTGAGTTCAGTGGTTACAAACAAACAAACAAACAAACAAACAAACAAACAAACAAACAAACAAACAGCAAACAAACAAACAGACAGACAGAACCAGTCCTGTCGTTATTGATAACTCATAGAGGGTATTTTTTACAATAGTATCATCGATAGCGGGAGGGTGATGCCGATAAGAATCTTCGACTTTTAGAGTACGCAACCAATCAGACCCGGTAGTTCCACCTCAGTTCGAGCCTAAATCTGCAAAAACCGATATTTTCAATCGATATCGATCGATAGCATGTGACCCGATAGAATTTCGACTTTTACCACGGTCCCAAATCAACACTGTGATTCCCAACCTCATTCGAGCCCTCTGCGCAAAAACCGATATTTTCAATCGATATCGATCGATAGCATGTGACCCGATAGAATTTCGACTTTTACCACGGCCCCCAATCAACACCGTGATTCCCAACCTCATTCGAGCCCTCTGCGCAAAAACCGATATTTTCAATCGATATCGATCGATAGCATGTGACCCGATAGAATTTCGACTTTTACCACGGCCCCAATCAACACTGTGATTCCCAACCTCATTCGAGCCCTCTGCGCAAAAACCGATATTTTCAATCGATATCGATCGATAGCATGTGACCCGATAGAATTTCGACTTTTTACCACAATAACTTCGTTAATCTTAATCTAATCACAATGCGAGGATTTTACAACGCGGGGATTATTAGCGTTTTTCTACAGATTTCGGAATAGAGCCATCAGCCCGCAATGGAAGGGAAGACCGGCTCGCCCACTACCGATATCCTTTAGCGAAAAAAAAAAACAGTCATTCACAGCCCAGGTAAGGCAATAATGTTTCTATCACCCATCCGGGACCATGCCCAAGTTGTTTTCTTGGGTCTACGTAACGTGAGTTCAGTGGTTACAAACAAACAAACAAACAAACAAACAAACAAGACAGACACACCAAACAGCTGCTTTATATATAGAGGGATTTTAATCGATATCGATCGATAGCATGTGACCCGATAGAATTTCGACTTTTACCACGGCCCCAATCAACACCGTGATTCCCAACCTCATTCGAGCCCTCTGCGCAAAAACCGATATTTTCAATCGATATCGATCGATAGCATGTGACCCGATAGAATTTCGACTTTTACCACGGCCCCAATCAACACCGTGATTCCCAACCTCATTCGAGCCCTCTGCCTCTGCGCAAAAACCGATATTTTCAATCGATATCGATCGATAGCATGTGACCCGATAGAATTTCGACTTTTACCACGGCCCAAATCAACACACGTGATTCCCAACCTCATTCGAGCCCTCTGCGCAAAAACCGATATTTTCAATCGATATCGATCGATAGCATGTGACCCGATAGAATTTCGACTTTTACCACCCCCCAATCAATACTTTAATACTTAAATCTCGAATCGCAATTATCAGATCCTTATCAGTCGTTATCACTTTGTGACCCCCACCAAATATGTTCCCGTCCCACCCCCTATATCATATCCCAAAATCAGCTCCTGACGACTGCTGCGACGCGTGCTATGAATTTCGTGACACACACACACAAACAGACAGACATAGCGTTTATATATATAGTAAGGATGTATGTATGTATGTATGTATGTGTGTCCGTCCGCAAAATGAAGTGAGTGAGAAGGAAGCTCATGGGATAAACAAACCGCTAACAAATCGGGTAGCTACAGGATTTGAGATATCAATGTTTTGCAATGGATGTTGTGATAACACTCCAACGGCTATATAAACACCGCACTTAGCACACTTTCGGTCATTCCACAAGGTGATGCTGTGGTAGCCGGCGAGCAGAGGGGAACGAGGGGAGAGTAAGGAGAGGAGGGAGAAGGGAAAGCTTACGCAAGGTAGGGAGGTTCCGGCGCTTGCCGGGGGACCAATCTGGTGATAAAATAAAAATTAATATCTGAATGTTGGTGTTGATTAGTTGAATGCAAAATGAGCCAAACCGCTAACAGAAGGGTAGCTCGACTTGCTCTATCAATGTTTTGCAATGGCATGATTGTGATAACACCCCCAACGGCTATATAAACACGCACTTAGCACACTTTCGGTCATTCCACAAGGTGATGCTGTGGTAGCCGGCGAGCAGAGGGGAACGAGGGGAGAGTAAGGAGAGGAGGGAGAAGGGAAAGCTTACGCAAGGTAGGGAGGTTCCGGCGCTTGCCGGGGGACCAATCTGGTCATATATAATCGGCTAAGCGGTTGTGTGTGTGTTTGTGCCTGACCGGAAATTCATAACTTCGTTCCCTTTGGACCCAGAGCGCTCAAACTTCTAGGATATATAGGGGGCCGGGGTGAACACTGATGATGGGTGGCGGGAAGTGATAACTACTGATAGGAGCTGATAACGGACGTCGAAATGTTGATGTCACCAATTTCGTTACGCCGTTCGCGTTGACAGTGGAGAGTTTGCACTCATGAATATTGTGTGGGGCCGGACGTGGACCCAAATGGTGAGCGAGATAAACTGATAGCAAGTGATAAGAGCTGATAATGGGTATCGGAATGTCAGTTTTGTCACGCCCTTCGCATTGACAGTAGGACGTTCGCACTCATGAATTTTATGTGGGGTGAGGCGGGGACCAAGAAGGTGAGTGAAGAAAGTGGTAGCAACTGATAAGAACTGATAAGGGCGTCAAAGTGTGGATACCACCAGTTTCGTTGCGGCCTTCACGGTGACAGTAGAACTTTGACTCTACATGTGGTATAGGGGATCGGACGGGGACACCGATGGTGAGCAGTATGAACTGATAATAAATGATAAGGAATGATAAGGACGTCCGAATGCAAATTCAAACTTAGGCAGTCATCACTGGCAAACAATCAATATCAGGTGGTGGTGGTAGGTGACAGAAAGAGGGAATGTGCGCCTACTGTACTGATAATTGAGTATGCACTCAGTTGAGCTAATCCATGTTCTTAGCACGTGAATATGTTCCATTCCTAACCGTTCACCAAAAGAAGCAAAGGAGAAGTTGAGCCGCTCAATTATCTGAACTTGGACCAGTGGCGGATTTCCATCAGAACTAGGTTAAATGCTGACTGATTAGTCATATTTCACTCCAACGCCGAAACTCAAAGTAGAAATTCTATAAACCGCTAATTCATTCGGGTTCGACATCAGTGATGAATGTTTACGAGGTTATGATAAGTACCAGCTTCATTCTGCATGGTTCTGAGAATAGCCTTTGGACTCATCTGACGCATCTTCCGAAACATCTTACTATTAGTTTCTGACCTAATGCTCTACGAGTTATCCAATCTAACGAATACCACATGTAATGCGTGCTTTACGTGCGGAGCTAAACTGGTGCAGATATAATATACAACTAAATAATTACTTGGGCTGCTTATTATCCCTCAGCACAAACATATACCATGCTTTGGATATTGGGATGGTTTAGCGGTTGAATAACTTCTTATGCCGGTGATGACGTAATAGAAGCCAATATTTATCGTACTTCCACAAGCACCAGCCATTTGACGAGCTTGGCAGATTAGCGGCCGAAGTCCGCAGTCACTAGCAACATGAAAATTGGAAAATGTTGCTATTGGAATCACAGCAGAATGTAGCTCAGGTCAACGTAGCCATTCCCTGTCCTCAACGATAACACTTTCAGTTTCCGTTTACCATCGACACGAAGGTGAAGATTCGTGTCAGCCAACTCCAAGTCACCATACCTGGTCAACCAACTCATCTTTGTAATCACTATCACTGGCTGGACTGGCCTGATCGAGGAGTGCCCGAGGCCGATCTGGCTCCTGTTCTGCTTCTTGGAAAACTGAGAGAGTCTACGTGAGTTAGACCGTGATTAATTCGTTTTTCGATAAACGAACATCTGAATCAAAATGCACACCTAAGGCTTAGCTCAGGTAATAGGCTTACTAGTAGGAACCACGCAGCAAGTGAACATGTTGGGTTAGTACTAATAGAGGTCGTGCAACCTTCTGTGTACACTGCGCCGTTAGGGCGCTATTCGTTACGGACTTGCAACCATTGACCCCACCCCGTTCCGCACTCACCACTATTGAGAAGCTTGCTTTCGTGCGAGTTCTGTCCTGTGTTGTCGCTCTATCTATCCATTTACCACATTCGGCTTTGCTGGAAGCTTAGACTCTCAATTTCAGCATTTACGGTGGCTTCTGTTGCTTTCTCTTCAGTTTCGGTTCACTTCACTCCCTAGCTCAATAATCACTACGAATCACTCATCAATCACTAAGTTTGGATTGGCTATTCGAACAACTAGAAACAATTTAGAACACCCATCATTGTACATTGCTCAGCTGGAATAGGAAGAACGGGATCAATTGTTCTCATAGAACATGCATTGGAACTGCTGTGCCGGAATGAACCACTGCTCGAGATTAGTGGCTACCTTGTGGAGCTGCGTAAGCAAAGAAACAATAGTGTGCAGGTGTGCTGTACTCACTTTCGCTTTACAATAATCAAAAATTACCTACACAAATTGTGTTCAATCCTTCATATGCTCTTCTATTTATCTCTATTTTTAGACTGAACAACAATATCTTTACGTACACCAAGTGTTGCTAATATTTTTGAAGAAATCGAAATATTTGGACGAGGTCGTCTATCCATACTTAGAGGCGTTCACCAAAGAATACGCTGCTGCCACGAAAGGCTTCTAAAAACTGCTGTCGTATTGTGTGGATGATCCTTCACGAATTCTTAATTGGCTACTGAACGGTTTATCGTCTCGTCTTGTCATACTATACCCAGTCATTCATGATTAATAATACTCATGTGTATCTGCTACATATGAAGTTGTATGACAGCGAAAATAAAACTTAGATGTCCCTACAACTGTGGTATAACAACGTCATACTTACCAAATGTGATCTTTGGTTTTCCAAGTGGTATCGATGAATAATTATTTTGCCACTTTACATTTATGCATTGAAGATATATATGATATATAGAATATATAGATAAAGACAAACGAAAGAGCCATGGATAAAAATATGACAAATGAAGAACAGGTACAGGCGAAAATGTAAGTTTCGTCACTGAAATCGTAAGAACCGTTGTAATGGTCTTGAGCACTTGAGGTTCTTTAGTGATTTAGTGCTGGTCTTGTACTATTGGGTGGTCCGAAAGATAATTAGAAGAATAGTACAGGGACGATTAACTAACGCAGCCCAAGGAGAAATTTAGGCCAACTGATTCCAAAACATGATCCTACTGATTTTGAAGCGCTTCATCTGCCGCTCTGTATGTTATTCACGAAATTTCCTAACTCTTGGGGATACGCCTGGAGAGACCGATTCAAGTGCGGGATAGGTGGGCAATATCTTGCGAAGTAAAAAACATACACCAGGTAAGCGGTAACCTGCCTGCTGTGAGCGGAAGTGTATGGTACTGACCAATTATGTATGTATGTATGACCAATTTCGAATGAGATTCCAAGACAGCCATCATCGAGCATAACAATAGAACCTGTAAGACGACGGCGTATATCGACGGAAGAAGTGCAGAAGAAAAGAGCGCGCATGAAGGCCAAAGGACGAGTGCAAAATGAGGAATACCGGACACTCTGTAAAGCAATAAGGGCAAAAAATCAAGTACGACTATGAAGGCTATAGACAGAAGAAACTTCGCGAAGCAGCTAAAAGAAGGGCAAGTCTGAAAGCTGTAGAAAGGGATATCCGACTCAGGCAGCATGCGGCGACTTTCAACGCGATTGATACTCGATCTTCTTACCTATAAGTGCCACGCGGATTTTATAGCTACTCGTAGAATCGCCTTCAACTTAAATAAGTACAATATTTATTGATCTAACCTCTAATCTGGCGATTCCAAGAAATAATATGCAGCACTGAATAACTGAAGTAACAGCTGAATACGCGAAGCTGCCACAGAAGGGAATAACACGTAAGGTCGATCAGCAGAAATGGGACTGCTCTCGAAGGACGATTACGTGCCACTCGGACCCAGTCACCTCTAGCTCCTTGCCTCTGCCACCACAGAAAGCGTCTGCGTTGCGGCGTCAGCCTGGAGCGCGGCAGGTAGGGCGCTGGGCGCCATCAATATCTTTCGTATGCGAAGTTTGGTGATTGTCCCCCTTTTCAAAAAATTGTCCCGTTCGAACATTTTTCGTGCAAAAGCGAGTTTTTGGGCTTTCAGCGACCATAACTCACTTCATTTTCATTTCTGTGATGCACTTTTTCATGGGGTGAAAGTACAGGATTTGCTCTTTCTAACAAGCCCTAAACCGTTTTTCAAAGTTCATTTTTCGAGAAAATCACACGTTCGAACATTTTGGGGGGTTTTGCCGAGAACAATTTTTTCTAAAAAATCGCGAGTTTTTGGGCTTTAAGCGGGCATAACTCACTTCTTTTTCAATTCTTAGATGCACTTTTTTCATGGTGTGCAACTACAGGATTTGCTCTTTCTACAAAGCACTAAGCCGTTTTTCAAAGTTCATTTTCCGAGAAAATCACACGTTCGAACATTTTTTCCCATAGGTTTTTGAGCAGCACATGCGAGTTTTTGAGCTTTCAGCAATGATAACTTCCTTCAAAGAAGCTTGTTGGGGAGGGCGAAGACATTTTTGAAGACTACGAGATTTCTGCTTTCTTATGTGTTTTACGTTGTCTGGAAGAATCGTCCTCAAAAATTAGGTCCCGAAGAACTTTAATTTCAGCCCCGAGAAGTCAAACCTTTCATAGGGATGCATTCAACTGTTCTTTATTCCTCAAGAAAACACCGTAATTTGCCTAAAACTGTCTCTCTGTGCATAATAATCGAATCTAATGCGGTCTGCACAAACAATTCTTGCCCTCGGATACGCCACGCACGCGCCTGTGGCTGGCAGTCCTCGAAATTGCGACCCCCTTCCGACCAAAATGCGACCCCTTCGTTCGAACAGTTCGAACAACTTGAGAGCATTCCAATCTCCTTCAGTAAACATTATTACCGTAATCTCTAAGAATGTAACTAAGTAAACATCCTGAAAAATTTTATTTCTATTGATCGCTTTATGATGAAAATGGTTTACCTTGTATAACTTACCAGAAATCAGGGACGACATTCGTCGTTACAGCATATACCCTCTGTTCTCAAGGACAACGCAGGTGTCAGGACAACTAACCGCCCACGGATGAACGAGATATGTACAAAGTTCTACAACGATTTGTACTCCTCAAAGGTGGTTGTTGCAAGAACCTATCGAAACGTTGCAGAAGAACCGATCCCAGAAGTAATGTGGGAAGAAGTGGAGAACGCAGTGAAACAAATAAAGGCTGGGAAAAGCCCTGGCTGCGACAACATTCGTCCCAAACACCTAAAAGCAGGCGGACTAACGCCTTTAAAGCGCTGGCAGAGCGTTTCAGCAGATACTGCAGTGAAAATAGTTAAAATATTCTTGCAGGTTCGTTCGCTGCATTGTTCCACCTTCATGAGAAGGAGGTATTTGAAAGCAGTACAAAGGAACGAAAGTGCATCTCCGCAAGGAAGGGGCCACATGTGCACACGCGCTGCAAAGGCACCTCCTCTATCTGCCGCCTCGCTCCCTCGCCCTTAATACCTCGTTGAGAATGACACTGTTGTTAGGGACGCTGTAGCAAAAACGACAATAGTTTTAGAAGGTCTTGGACAAATGAAGCTGTTCCTTAGGTTATAGGAGTTACGAGATGTGTTACACTTTCTGTCAACAGGTCATCATCATATGTATAACACCTTTCAATAGATTCTACAACTTGAGTGGAGGTCGGATGCATGGCCTATACTGAGACGAGATCGAACGATGACGATCTCCTCTTTTCTTATTGCTGATGTTGTCTATCAAGGAAGATTCTCTGCGGATCAAAAAATCACTCCCTTCTGAACCTGCAATGATGCAGAAGGCGAGAATCATCCTCGATAGATCCTCGACGCAAATATCTCCTCAACTAGAAATGTAGAAGGAAGCTAAACATACTGTTAGAAAGCGCAAACCTTCCGCTTTCCAAAACTGTCTTCGTTTTTTCAAGATCTTGCGAAATTAGAGAGATATTGCCTTTTAAGTGGCAAAAACTCGCATGAAAATTTCAGCATCCTCGACGTTCCCTCGACGATTTTGAGAGACTATATCTCTTCGAATGGAAGGCTTTCATAGCAATTCCAATGCTGCCTGATAGTAGCAAATCTAGCTCTATCTACCCTACTTGTCTGTTGTTCAAAAGGTTATGAAATGGAGGAATGCAACCTTTTCATCGAGGGTGTAGATTTCGACGGTTTTTTTCGGGATTTCAGCAAATCTGACCCAGTGACAATCGCGCCGCAGCTGCCGTTGAATCGGCCGTTGATTGATACACTCGGCTGTTTTGATATACTCAAGCAGGAATAAGATTGAATCGCAACCCCGTGTCTTCAGGATTTCTGTGCGTTTCTGAACGAACCTCGCCTTTGAGGTCACACACAAAGTTAATGCCTCTTCCCTGGAGTTTATATTTCAGCAAATACACAAAAGTGTTCACCGATGAGGGAAAGATCATAGATGACAAGAGAAGATATTTACAATATGATTTGCAGGAATTTTCTTGATTAATTAATTAAGTGTGCTCTGTTTTAGGGGGTCGTGCAAGGACCTCGATTTCAGGTGGGGGGGGGAGGCATCCCTTCTGCGAGAGCGTGCTAAACTTGACGACCGCGCTCGCCTTTTTTCGCTGTGGCGTGTGGGACCGCGCGCATTATTTTGACCGCGCGAGTGTGACATGACATCATGTCACACGGTCCCACGAGAACTCCTTTTTCTCAGGAAGTGTGTATTTGTTATCTTTCTTGTGTGGTAGGTCTCCGATTATGCGATTTTGGCCATTTTAGCGATTCCTGTGATTTGATCATTATTCAAACATTTTTAGAAAAACTCGATAGCCCATCAACCGAAGCTTCTTTCCAGGGACCACGCCTTTTGTAACAATGCCTAAGTATGGCGCATACATCACGTAAATAAGTTACCTAAAATGTTTGAAAACCAGCTTAAAAAAGACTGTGACATGACATCATGTCACACGGTCCCACGTGGCCGAAAGAGTGTGGTATGACATCATACACACACGGTCGTCAACGTGTTAAACACGAGTTTCACCCTGTTCCTGTAGCGTGGAAGAAAATCAAGGACGATACTGCTTATGAAGAAAGGCGATCCTGAAAGCATGAATAACTATAGACCCTATCACCTTGCTGTCTCAAATCTATAAAACCTTTACAAGACTAATCTTAAATCGCATCGTCAGAGACGTGGATATGGTCATGAGCCGAGAACAAGCCGGTTTTCGAAGCGCATACTCCACACTCGATCATCTTGCACGTCGTACGCCAGCTCACCGAAAAATGTGGAGAGTTTCAGATCCCCCTATGCATGGCATTTGTAGACTACAAGAAAGCTTTCCGACTCGGTTGAAACAAACGCGATACTGAATGCGATGAGCAGATATGGTATTAGTTCGTCCTATGTCGACCTCTTGGAAGAGCTGAACAACGGCTGTCTACAGAAATAAAGCTCTTCAACGATCCATGCCAAATAAAAATCTGCAAGGGCGTTCGACAAGGTGATACGATCTCGCCGAAATTGTTTGCACTAACTCTGGAAGCCTTGTTCAGTGATCTTGATTGGACGGGTGGTATGGAGAACGGCTGACTCATCTGCTGTTTGCCGATGATTGCGTTATTTTTGCACATAATGCTTTTGAGCTCCAACAGAAACTTGTGCAGCTGCAGAAGAAATCCACTGAAATTGGAAGAAATGAACTTATCAAAAACCAAGTGGATGCACAATCAGTTCAGTCCTACAGCAACGATCAATGTAGATGGTGAAACGATGAAGAAGTGAAAAGCTATAAGTACCTTGGACACCAGCTCAGCTTCACTGAAGGCACTAGCGAGGAGTACAGCAGACGCAGGAAAGCAGCTTGGTCTAGCTTCAACAAAATCTCAACGGTATTGCTAGACGATAAACCAACGACAAAACTGAAGGAAGCCTTTGTTTCACTCAACGGTGATACCTGCGCTGCTGTACGGCGCGGAATGCTGGTCGCCCACTAAAGCAGACGAAGAGAAATTTGCTGTGATGCAGAGGTCAATGGAACGCAGAATTTGCAAAGTGTCACTTCGTGAACATATCACAAACACAGAGTTGCGAAGAAGAAGTGGCCTTGTTGATGTTGTCCAGGAAATGTATAAACGTAAACGAGATTGGGCCGGTCATGTGGCACGTTTAAAGACAACAGATGGACTTCCAGGCTTATGAATTGGATCCCGTTGGATCACAAGCGATCGCCGGGAAGGCCCTAAAATGAGGTGGGCCGATCCGATGGTGAAAATGCTCGGCCAACAATGGAGACGACGTGCTCAAGACCGGAATGGATGGTTCAAAATCGACTTGCGTGAATGGCTAAGTTTGCGAGGACAAGTCGGACTACAGGTGATACAGGTGATCAAGATATCGGCAACACACTTTTGTTTCA
>MU897783.1:0-10171 GCA_036418205.1 Ostertagia ostertagi | reverse complement strand
TTGTACGAATTTAGTCGTAGTTGTTTGATGGGACACCGTGCATGATAATTATTCGTATTTTTTTCAGATCATCTGGATCATCAGTGTCAGATGATGAGAACTGTTTCTTCGTTTCATCTCTGACATACTTTGATGAAATGATCTGGACAGGAACTTCAGATGGATACGTCATTATATACTCCATTGATAAAAACGCCAACGAGAATGCTCCGAAGTTCAATCTAAAGAAGTACGATCATTCAACTATTATTTTGCAGTTTCACATTAAGCCTACACACAAGGCCTATACGCTGACTTGTATAATTATAAGGTCCACTTTTAAAGTCTGAGCATTTGTCTCTATGAAAGTATGACCAGTCTCTCTGGAGGGAAATTTCAATAGCCGGGTTCCGCTTCGAGAACATGAGGATTTTTCTGTTTATTTTTTTGAAAAACTGTCACTTTGCCGATTTTGCAAAATTATTAAGCCATCACATGTTTCTTAGTTGAATTCCTTTGTTCCTGTGTGGAAGTGTTTGGGTGCTATCAGTTTTCCTTTGCAGGTGATGACGAAATGAGTACTGCCCCCTCTTAGAAGAGGCTAAATCTACGCAAAAATAGGGCAGTGCCAAGCAGTCAAATTGCGCGTTATGTAGGCCCTGTTTATGGTGATTGCTAACCGTTTCAAGATCTGTACGCATATTGGAAATTAAAAAGAGTCTGGACATTCTTACTTATTGCTGTTTGAGTGAAATAATTGTCGCGTCATAAAGAAAAAATAAGCGATTCTCCAAAGGGGTGCTCGGGAATGCAATGTTCTTTGAAGCTTGATTTTTCGAAGAACTAGTTGGTGTGTGTGTTATAAGAACAGTGTGACAAAAATATAATACGCAGGGTATCTCAACACTAATTCATCGCCATTTAATCCACCTTTTACAGAATCTATGTCTCAATTGGTACCTAGCCGAGTAAGACCATGTTTGTTGCCTGCCACCTTTCCCTGACTGTCCTTCTCTTACTTTTTGTTCCTCGAAAGTAGTATTTCTCTCAGCAAACAAACTGGAGAAACAAGAAAGACGTCAAGAGTAATGCGGACAGACAGCAAAATGTATCGGGTGAGAAACCTATAAACATAATGCATTCGATGAAACTACACTTTATACAAGTTTTGCTTCGGTTTTCGCGGTTATTTGATGTCATTGAAGGTGCCCTACTTATTCCCATCAGAGAGTCCAGAACCAGGGTCAACCCTATGTTGCTACAAGTAGCAACGGGGGGGTCGTATTTTGATGAGTTTGGTAGAGGGGGGTCGTACTTGCTTCGGTTGTAAGAAGTTGCATGTGATGAGTGGGGAGCGGCGCGGGAGAAATTTGCCGTTTCAGCGCGCGTATATACCCCCCTAGGAATAAGCGAGCGGAGTCTCGAAAAATGGGCTAAAAATATATTGAAAAAGGTGTAGGGACATGTTAGGGAATTTTTGGGGGCGGTTCTAATGGTAAGTAGGTACGACTCCGCTTGCAAAACTATGCGGACATGGCCGGTGGGGATTTTGAGTTTCTGAAGTTGCGAGAAGCTCTGCTCGAAAATGGCTAATGCCATTCGATTCAGCGTGTAAAGAAACCTACAAATGAGAATCTTCAAACAGATTTGTCAAATTCCAGAAATCTAGGATCAAAAATTTGAAAAAACGGCCGTTGCAAAATTATACGACATAGCAGAAATTTCGACAATTTTTTTGCTTCACTAAAATTTTTCCAAACTACTCCACAGTCGTAATAGCACTGTATTGTAGGTGAGCAGGCCACGGATTCGCCTTGAGGCGCCTTCACCCTGAGGAGCCTATCTGACATGTTATCTACCAATTTTTGTATGCCTAATCCCAGATACGTGCGTAATTTTCAAGTAGCTTCTTCTGCAATAGATGCATGGAGCTGTGCCAATTCCACCAGGAACAAACAACACGGGTAAGAGTGTCCCATGGGTTTTCCATCGGATTTAGACTTCGCTAACAGGCGGACCATCCCATTGAATCTACATGGTAGGTTTCAAAGCAAGTTGAAGTCGGCTCAGTAACATGTATAACCGCATTGTAGTGTTGAGAAACATGCCGATGATGACGATTCTGCGTAGTAGACGGTAGCACGCGATGATTGAGCCACTTATTGCTAGTCGGTGGGGTCCCTTCCGTTGAACCATGAAGACCACATCTAGCTTGCCATACCAACTGTAGGTTGTGCAGCGTTACCAAGCTCATCTTCGAGAGGGAAAAAACGGAATTTCCGCTCAAATCATCTTTGCACTATGCCACCTATCTGGCCGACTAGGAGAAATACTTCCTTTCTCCGAAGAACTACCTGCAAAACCTAAGAACAAATAAGTCGTTTGGCATCTCGCCCAAGTGCAATCTGTACGAAAAGTCAACAGATTTACCGATCACGATGATGTGCTCTGACAACACGGGCTACCGTCTACTACGCAGAATCGTCATCATCGGCATGTTTCTCAACACTACAATGCGGTTATACATGTTACTGAGCCGACTTCAACTTGCTTTGAAACCTACCATGTAGATTCAATGGGATGGTCCGCCTGTTAGCGAAGTCTAAATCCGATGGAAAACCCATGGGACACTCTTACCCGTGTTGTTTGTTCCTGGTGGAATTGGCACAGCTCCATGCATCTATTGCAGAAGAAGCTACTTAAAAATTACGCACGTATCTGGGATTAGGCATACAAAAATTGGTAGATAACATGTCAGATAGGCTCCTCAGGGTGAAGGCGCTCAAGGCGAATCCGTGGCCTGCTCACCTACAATACAGTGCTATTACGACTGTGGAGTAGTTTGGAAAAATTTTAGTGAAGCAAAAAAATTGTCGAAATTTCTGCTATGTCGTATAATTTTGCAACGGCCGTTTTTTCAAATTTTTGATCCTAGATTTCTGGAATTTGACAAATCTGTTTGAAGATTCTCATTTGTAGGTTTCTTTACACGCTGAATCGAATGGCATTAGCCATTTTCGTGCAGAGTTTCTCGCAACTTCAGAAACTCAAAATTTGGGGTATGTCGTATAGTTTTGCAACGGAGTGTATACTCTCCGCTATGGTATTTTTCGATGGTGCAAGAGTTTTGCAAGATGGGGTCGTATGAATCATTTGTGAGGGTAGGGGGGGTGCGCGGGAAAACTTTTTCTCACCCGATAACAGCAAGACGATAGGACCGGGCCCTGGGGCGGGGTGCCGACCAAATGGTGGAAGGAATCCGCGGGAATTCCGTTGCATTCTTTGTTTCCGAGGAGAAGATGATTGTGGATTTCCTGCAATGAATGTGTATAGTGTGATGCGATGAGACATCGCTAAAAATTTCATGCCGAGAAGAGTAAGTTTCCGAAAGGAAACTACACGGAGAAAACGCCTTAGTATAGGCGCGCCAAAATAGGACTGACGTGGCTGTCAAAGGATACGGCGCGAGGGTAAAGGGGGCCCCGGGCCACCATCGAACAGGGGTCCAACAAGCTTTGCCTGGGGAAGATCTTCTAAAGAATCGTTTGTTTTTAATGACGCGGGACGGTGTGTGTGCTTATCGATAATGAATACAAAATACAGGGGATCAAATTCTAACTTGAGGTTGTCGAAGGCTTGGTGCTTAAATGAATTAAATCCAAGAGATTGTTCTTACATATAGGAACGACCTCCGCACAATTAAAGGTCTTCGGTTATGAGTAATACGAGGCGTAACTTTGGACTGTGGGCAGCTTTCTCAGATCTGTCTAGCGCGATTTTACTTTTCAGTCACGTCATAGAAGAGGAGCGGTCTTCTTGTTGGGTCGACATCTGAAAATTGAAGGAGAGAACCACCGAATACAGTGGATATGCAGTGAGAGCGCAGAAGACAGATTGGAAGTTCTGTGGCGATAGCGGAGCATGGTGGTGGAGTGGGGGCCGCTTCACAATATTGCAACGCCTGCTTCGACACGAAGTGAGCTCGGACTTGTACAAAATAAAGCAGAAGATCTCATGATGCGTGTTTATGAAAGTGAAGATTACAGGATGGTCTGGATACTCATAACTCGCCAAGTAGCTGTACTTGAGGTGTATTTTGTCGTAGAGCTTGTTAGTACGCTAGAAAGTCATCTCTCAACGGCATTTTCGAAAAGAGCAATACCAGTTATTATTTTTAAATGTAATAAGATGAAACAGCCTGTGGATATCAAGCAGCATGCGAAGGAACCAGAAAATGGGGGAGACACCCGAGGGACACAGGCGACGAGAGAGTAAGCTAGAGCGGGGGGATTTCAAGAACGCAGAGGGAGAGAGGAGGTGCACCTAGAAATAGCGCTTCGCGGAAAACGAGACTCATAGAGGGAGGCAGACGGAAATCGACCATATGCTCGTAAGAACACTGCCTCTCAGAACTGTTAAAGACATCAAGGTACTTCCTGGTGAAGAGCTGGCTCCCCAGCACAGGCCCCTCCTGGCAGACATTGCATAGACCTCCCCAAGAAGACAAGGGTAAGAACCGAGAGGAGAATCCGGTGGTGGAAGCTGCACCAAGCGGAGAAGGTGACCTCAGGCGAAAGATAATGGAAGTCGGTCTCCCAGATCCTAACGGGCCAGTACAGCGGACTTGGGGCAACGCGGCTGAGACCATCCTGCGATGTGCCAAGGAGGTACTGGGCGAGACGCGAGGTGGATTCAGAGGAGACAAGGCAGCGTGGTTCTGGAACGAGGAGGTCCAGCGAGTCGTGAAGCGGAGCGTGAAGGAGCGAAGCCAGCTGAAGTCAGGAGGAGGTGGGAAGAGTACTACAAGCGCACTTCTGAACGAGGAGTTCCCCCACAAAGACAGCTCGCAAGCAGAGGCGACGGCTGGCCCCATCTCACTATGGACAGAGGATGAGGTTCGTCAAGAACTAAGGAAGATGAAGGTTGGAAAGGCGGTGGGTCCAGATGGGTGCCAATTGAGGCATGGAAGGCGCTCGGAGGGTACGGGATAATGGCTCACCCGATTCCTCAACACGTAACTGCGGAAGGAAGGATGCCAGATGCCTGGAGAACAAGCACTATCGTCCCCATCTTCAAGCAGAAGGGTGACGCGATGGACTGCTCCAACTACCGCGGGATCAAGTTGACTGCTCATACAATGAAGCTGTACGAGCGACTTAAAGCTGCGGGAGCTGGTCCCGATCTCCCAGGAGCAGTTCGGGTTCATGCCCGAAAGGTCAACAGCCGTCATCTTCATCGCAAGGATGACGAAGTATCGAGAAAAGCGCCGACCCTGCCCCTAGACTTCCTCGGCCTTTGAAAAGCTACCGCGACAGCTACTTCGACAGTCTACTTCGAGCAGAACTATGGAGAGAGCTCAGGGAACGGAACGCGCCATAACACCTGATCTTCTGTGAAGGATATACGATGAGCTAAGATGGGGTGCTATACACATCCAACATGCGCCATTAAGAAAAGAGCGATAAATGTTCAAAAAAAGTGCACAAGGATTCAGCTCCGAGCCCTTCTTCATACTCATGACACTAGATACCATAGTAGAGGTGCTCATGAAGGACCCTTTAAGACCATTCTCCTCCCTGACGACATCGTCCCGATGATGGATAGCAGAATTAATTTCAATCTGCAAGAGTGGGAGAAGTTGGCAGTTCTTGGAGTCCCCGTAGGCGGAAAAAGTTTCGCATTGCGAAGAGCGGAAAATCGCCTTCTGTCATATCGAACCACACACGAAGGCGCTTCCACTGATGGCACGCGTTTTCGGTTTTCCTTCGCCTAGAGCAAGTATTCCATCATCACCTGTCAGAATTTGCCAATAGCCTTCGCTGTTTACTAACGGCTTGCAATAATCAACGTGGCTCAGTTTGCAACAACTGCTTATCTCCTGTCTACTCGACCCTCTGGGAGTGATGCGAGCGAGTTATCGCGCGGTGAAAAGCAGAGGCAATCTTGTCGAATTTTCGTGCCGGTGAGACGCAGGGGTTCATGGTTTAGATCATTCTGAATGGTCGTGTCACAGACCCCCGCCAAAATGACTGCGTTCGAATGGTGCGCTTCTCTCAACACAATACTTCCGTTCTGCACGACAAGTCGGCCAGCACGGCCTCTGGCCGCTCTACCGAGCGTAAGATTTGCACTACTCATATCCTGAAGCCGGATGCCAGACTTTACGCGCGAAATGCAATTCGGCAAGCACCGCGGTCGGTCGCGGCCCGCCGCAATTTCGCTAACGATCAAGTCCTGTCATCGGCCCAACATTGGGTGACAGGCGTCTAAGTACGCTCAAGAGTGCGCGTAAAATGCGCCGCCCCCTCCACAGTGGGAAACTGCTGGGACATCGATAAAAGAAGTTAACAACATTGCCAATATGTGGGTTGAAATACTTTTCGAACGCGCTAACAAGAAAAATGGAAGCATTCCATTAGAGGGTGGGGTCGTTAAGGCATTGACGCGACTTTTTTGCTTTGTTCGCAGCGGGAACCCTGGTCACCCGGATAAGGATGGGTGGTCCCCGCATCAAAATGTTCGCGATAAGCGGAAAAGCAGCTTTCTGTCTCAGAAACCCGCAATTCTTAGAAAGGCATAGCTTATACTCAACATTATGTACTTTAGCGCATATCGATGACGTGCCTGCGCTTACCTTCTTCTGTGATCGAAAGCGACATCGAAGAGTAACTGACAATCTCCATGGGACCACAACTGCAGCAAAGTGGAGTTCGCCGTGCAGAGGAAAATTCCAAGGGGTGACGCAGCCAAACACGAAATCTAGGTGGTTGCCAATATTGGCTTTGAATTTTGAGTGAGATCCTAGATTTTCTTTACCTTGTCAAAAAATGGTGTACCACCTCCTGCACTTGAACATGCCACGTAAGTTGTTGATACCGTTGTGAGAGTACTGAAAGATAGGGCCGCAATATAAGGCAAAATTCGGAACACTATATGTTACCTCGCATCCACTCGAATTAGCCTACAGGCTGTTGCTATGCAGATTTCGCCTCCATCCGAAAGCACGTCTACCAATGGAGCCGGTCCAAGTGGAATGTGTAGCAGTTCTAAGCACGTCGGGGACCACTCTGTTATATTCTGAAAAAAACTAATTTTGATCCCACTAATTTACGAAACATAAAAATTGAACGAATACGTGTTTATTTTCTAAGTGGTGGTGAAAGTAGCAAAACACGCGCCTTTAGCTGCGCCTTTGATTCAGTTACTTAAGTAAGATGGGCATAACATTAAAGACGCAATTCGCGGTAAAGAAGCATCCCACCAGAAGCCAAGATGGAGATATTTAGTGGTAGAGGATAAAGAAAAAATAATGGAAACGGTTAATCACACAAGAAATGGTACCCCCTCCTTGCCTGTTGATTTCCGCATGGATGCGGCTCTCACCGGTGCTGCTCTCCAACCTTAACGCTCTCTGCGAATTGAAAGGAGCTAGAGGACGAGGGGTGCTGGGCGTTGCGTGCGCTGGAGCGCGCGGCGTGATAGTTCTTGCTACGCCAAGTCGAAGGATACTCTCCGCCTGCAAAATACGCATTGCCCCGCTCCCTATGCCGACCCGTATCTTCGACTAGTACATTTCCCGTTCTTCGACCTTACGCGGATATCCTATTTTTTTGATGTATAAAGTTAGTTAAACCCTGGCAACTAGTAACATGAGGAGACGCTAGGAGGAATGGAGAATGAAGGTAGGAGAATGAAGTAAGAAAAAGCATGGGTCGTGGACGATATGATAGGAGGAGTCCATGCGGCAGAAGTTGCCGCAGAAGTGTCGTAATTAGAGGGCGAACGCGAGTCTGCCCCTCCTGTTTCCCCGTGAAAGCGATCCGCGAACGTCTTGTTGGCATCAAGCCAGCATTTCGGAAATCTCGTGAGAACATCCCCTCCATCTTAGGGTGTAATGCTGCTGGAAGATTGGAAAAGAGTTGATTCAGGGTGTGTGGCGGTTTCTTTTGATTTTTTCTTCACTTTTAGCCGTTTTGCACTACAAGCGCAATTACCGAGTCCTCTTGTTACACCAAATTGATTATGGGGGTGCCATTAAAGCCAGTAGAGCGAATCTTGGAAAGGGAAGCCACTGGCCACTATCAAAGCACTACTGGTTCGGAAAGATTGGAGAAAACCCAAGCAAAATTGGAAGGTTTGTTTAGTAGCCAGTGTAGATTTCTAGTTCTCGAAGAAAATCAGCAGAAATGGGAAAAGGTCCGGCCAGAGCAGGTCTTCATGATAGACAACTGTAGAGACATTCTGGAAGTTTTCATAGAGCGAGATGCCCGATTTTTCCTCATTTTCAGAATACTTCATTATCACACTCAAATGCATGGTATCTTTACCGCCGCACATCATTCGAAATCCCACACTTTGTATAGACTTTTCAAGCGCCGACAGACATTAGTAATCTTCTTTTCGGCGTGCATTGAATCAAAAAACTATCAGCGATCTTCATATTTAGTTGTCCGGGAATTTTTACGGTTACACCTGGGTTTGTTGAAACGAATTCTTAATCCTGCTCTGAGATGCGCCATGCACTTGAATTTTCTAAAGCATTGCAGTGGCCTCAGTTTACTCTTCTTTGCTGTGATTGGAAGCCAGTCGGCCTCGTAAGAGTTCCACTGTGATGTCAGCCCAAACCCACGCTATGCAGCTATAACAGTTTCAGAGCCCCTTTCCAAAAAACTTGGATTATAGCGGTCGACAATGAAATTGTGGATGCTGAACTGAACGAAAAAAACAAAGCAATTTGCCGATGAAGACCTCAACAAGTACTCCATCTCTTCCTTCTCGAAATACCGTTGAAATTTTTGAGTTCTCTTGCTCCATGGCTCCACCAAGCCGCTCGAATTTCAGCTAGTCATCAAGCCGTGACCCACGACGGAACGGCCTGCGTGTCATGGCGTGTACGCGAGGTCACTCGTCCATTAGCTCACATTAGCCGTCATTAGCTCACTTTGTGAGGCCCTAGCGCCATTGTCGCACCTTTCGAGCCGCGACAACGGCACATTTGTGATACTCGCGGGCTACTCTATCCTATACCCTACCCAGAGAAAAATTGTTCCGCACGATCTATCTGGGGTTGCATTTAGTTGAAATGTTCGTCCTTCTCCTTGCTGTAAATTTTCGAATAAAGCGTTCCACGAAAAAGAATGTAAGGGGTGTACGGCTACATTTCACGTCCTCTCACATAACCAGGTTTAAACCTCTTACCGAAAACCCATCAATCAAGGTCGGTGATTTGTTCCGCTGGTCACTGCGCTTAACTTTACAGAAACCTTACAGCAATTACGGCGAATACCTCCCGGATTCTAGATTTACCAGCGGTTCGCCTTGCAGGAGGAAATAATAGTTGAATACATGACGTCTAGGAGCCTATTATCAGAAGAAACACTAAACCTAGTCTTGCTTTTACACTGCCGCCGACATGTCCACTGACGTTGGTACTGCTGGTCCATCTCCGAGGAGTTGTACGACAGCCCCGTATGCACCCACCCTATTCCGAAATGGTGCAGAAGGCAATCGCAGAGCTGAAGGACAGGTCCGGATCGTCGAAGGCTGCCATCCTCCGGTATCTCGTGCAGAATTACCAGCTTGGAGACAACGTCAGCAAGATTAATACTAATATTCGTATGGCGCTCAAAAAGGGTGTCGAGAAGGGAGAGCTGAAACAAGTCACTGGTACTGGAGCTACAGGGAGCTTCAAACTTGGAGAGAAAAAGGCCGCAGCGCCGAAATTAAGAAGACTGTTGCGAAGAGGGCGGATAAGGAAGCGAACCTTGCACCGATAAAGAAGAAGGCCTGTTGCGCCGAAGGAGAAGAAAGATGTAGCACCGAAGGAGAAGAAGGCTGTCGCGCCGAGGTGAAGAAAGCAAAGGCACCAGCGGTCCCCAAGGAGAAAGCTCCGAAAAAGGCCTCTGCTCCAAAGTCTAGCAAAAGGAAAGCGCTCCTGCTGCTACCAAGAAGTCGAAATCGAGAAGCGTCAAGAGCACTAAGAAAACCCCATCCGCGAAGTCTAATTAGATTTTATTGGTTGATGTTCTGATTGGCACTGATGTAAAGATAGTAGATAATAAATATGTATCTTTGTGAAAAAGAACCTCTAATACTGTGAGCGTTCCATTTGCAAGAGCAGCGAACAGCCTTCCATCAGCACAGTGCAGTCGAAGTGGGGCATCTGGTAACTTCAGTTCCCATAGTATATACC